>JAKZAN010000174.1:0-80910 GCA_023053545.1 Lepidurus packardi
CCAACCCCAACCCCAACCCCAACCCCAACCCCAACCCCAACCCCAACCCCAACCCCAACCCCAACCCCAACCCCAACCCCAACCCCAACCCCAACCCCAACCCCCAACCCCAGAACCCTAAGGATGAGTAAATTTGGCAAAGGAATTAAGGTTTTTATCTGACTAATTAGAGAGTTTTATAGGATACAGTTCGGGTACTAGTTATAAACTTTTGGATAGGCATATGGGTCCTAATTCTTAGAACCATCTATAAAAATACTATTTGTCGGAATCTTTCATAACTCCAGCAGATACAATCGAAACATTCATATTTGTCCTATTAGCATGCATCTCGGCTCCCCGTCTTCTCACATCCAGGCCACCACTCCACAACACATACAGTCCTTCCTCGACAATCATGCAGGAGTTGTGGTCCTCAATTTTCACGCCAAGTATTCATTATTTTGCACGCATGTAGTTGGGTCACTGTCTGTTAGCACTTCAGCCCTTTATGCTTGAAGAAGGCAGCCCAGTACGGAGTGGGGTGTCTGAAGGTGGACGTAGAACTGGCGCCAGGGCTGAGTGAAGAATTCGAGGTGAAAGTGGTGCCTACGTTGTTGTTGGTGGAGAATGAATATAACAAAGTAGTGAGTAAGTTCGAGGGTGACTCATAGGAGATGTTGTAGGAGATGTTCAAATACGCATAAAAGCTAAAGGCAGCTCATGGGAGGATACAGTAAGATAAATAACAGAGCTCAAAGAAATGATGAAATGCCTATTAATGCAATATGCGATAAGGAGTATTCTGTATTAATGACAAGTTAGGAGTAGAAAGGTAATAGGATGAGAGGAGAGTGTGACTGGGGAAGAGAGCAGACATGCAGTCCAAAGGTCGTCATATGATCAATCCCGTGCCATTGTCGACTCCATCCCATCGGTCGGATACACTTCTTCTGGTATTGGATAATCGGTGATATTGCGGATTGTATCTATTTAAGCCAACAAATCGGTGCAAAGAATGTCAAGATAGTGAACAAAAATATATTAAATAAACCCATCACTCCTCAAACTATTAATTCTCCTCATTAGTGATAGCTCTTCAGCCTAAACTTCAGGCTGTTCACCACACCCAATCGTAACTCTCCTGCGAACTTCTCTACGATCTCCTGGTTCCCTCCTTACAGCAGTAGGTTGCGCTCAAGTGCCCTCACCAGTACGCAGTGATCCACACATTTTATGTTCTTGTCCTTACTGCACTCAGGACTCACCACTCCTACTTAGATGCTCCGCATGTTCCGCAAAGCGATTCGTTTTTCGTCGTCTTTGTTCACTGTCTTCCACGCCAGATACTGTTCATCCTCTGTAAGATAGACCACTTTTTCATGCGGAAACCATGTATTAGACGAGTGTTTGGTGAAGGAGTAGCCGATCTTGAGGTTATGCAGTCCTTACTTCAGGATCTGCTCCTAGATATCCAACTTGGCGCCGCCAAACTCTGGGACCGTGAAACGGAAAGATGCTCGTTTGCTGAAGTCAATGGAGCTTGTGCGCCGCAAAACTGAGGACTGTCGCAATGAGCTGTCGGTTGAAGGGATCGATGGTGCTTTCGTGATCTATTTTTCTAGACTCGAGCGTTGGACTTCCTACTCTCGGAGGGTCTGGGCGATCTGGTGGATCAGAGTTTTTCTACTAGTGGTTGACGCGAGAGTAGACTATCTTTTGACGGGGGAAGAGGACAAAGATGAGGAGGGGTTCATGAAAGACTAAATTGGAAAGGTAGGTATTGTTAGGAGAGCAGAGTAGATAGTCTGGCTGGTTGAGGGAGTTTATCGGGCAAAGTGTATATAGCCTTAGTATACGATATTTTTTGAATGTGAGCAGATCCGATACTAGAACAAATAAACGCATCTTCTACGGTTTGCCGATCAGTGATAAACCTACTTATACTGATGCAAATCCGTTTCTTTGGAAACTACTGAGCACTGAGGCCAACTTCGAGAAACTGTCAACAGATGCGGCCTGTCTCCTGTGATTCCACTAATTATACTATTTAGACTGGATTCGTGTGCAGAAATAATGTCTTCAGGTTTATTAAAAATCATCAGGAAAAAATCTACTCATTCAGCTGTAGATTCGCCGAGGGTTGCTCACGCTCTTTGAAGGGTCATAGTAGCCCGATACCAATCTTCGTTGGGGCTGCTGGCTCATTCTGTATTTGTTAAACCCCTGGTATGAACTCCTGCTCATTTCAGCCGCTGTCGCTATTCGGCTCCTGTCCTCACACAGATTCTTCGAGAACTCAAACCCCACCCCTTCTTCTTTGCCATTAGAGGCTGCAGCCCCTTCAAGGTTGTTGCTGCAGTTCCAGTTGTTGCAACACTTCTCACTGAACAGTTTTCGCCGAATAAACTAGATCAGCCTCTCAGAGCTTAAGAATGCTTCTAACAGCTTGTACTTCGTTTCTCGTGCCAGAAACTTGGTGTTATTACCTTTCATCTCCCTGATCTTCAACTACTTCACACAATCCTACCATAAATCCAGCAACTCGTTCGCACCTGTAGTAGCAGGCAGGTGCTCCTATGATGCACCGATCGAGGGCATGTGGCTCGTAGTATTCACAGGCCTTACTGTTTGGCTTTTCGGCTTTACGGACTGACTGAACTGCTATCTCCTGTGAGATGGGTCGTCTGTCAACGTGAAGATTCCTGCCTCGTTGGTATTGTTATTCTTACTATTGCGGGTTTATTCTCTGCGTGACTTCTTGACCTCGCTCTTTAGGAACTATTTGAGAAGTCTAATACCCAGATCGGGCTTTTCGGATCTGAGATTATCCACAAGTCCCGACAGCGCCTCGTCTTCCTCGACTTGGATAGTGTTTCGAAGAGTATCGTTAATAGGTGGAGTGACAATAGGTTTTTTAGATTTTTGGGAAAGTATCATAGTCCTGGTTTGGCTGACAGGCTCGCTGAAGGATGGTTGGTTTTTGGACTTGAATGTGAATGCGGCATCAGGACAGTAAGATTCAAGGAGTTTGCGAAGCTCAGCATTCTCTTTGGTTTTCCTAACGATAGTAGTGTGCATCGCATCTTTCTCCTCCTTCAATACATCGAGGTTGACTTTGAGTTATGCTAGTGAAGATTTGGTTCTGTTCAGCTACTCCTTGAGATGCAGACATTCTTATCTGAAGAAGTAGACTTCCCGGTCTAGTTGCATGCAACGTTCTCCACGCTTGATCTCGATGTCTATGTTCTTATACTTTTCCTCAGCCTTGATAAGCTCCTCGCCCATTTTCTCCATAATCTTGGCGAAGGTGCTGATGAAGGTTACTTATTGTTTGGTCTTGAAGTCCTTACTAAAAGTTGAGTCGGTGATT
This sequence comes from Lepidurus packardi, assembly GCA_023053545.1. NCBI lineage: Eukaryota > Metazoa > Arthropoda > Branchiopoda > Notostraca > Triopsidae > Lepidurus > Lepidurus packardi. Next base: position 3,353 of record JAKZAN010000174.1, read on the forward strand.
CATGTATGGAGTGAATATGATTACTTGAGGTCCTACCACTTCCTCATGCTGTTCTTCATGGAGTCGTAGAGGCCGTTGAGGGTGGACTGAGGCACGACACCAGATGGGTCGGTGGGGAGAGTGCTGGAAGTCAGATCTGTGGATTATTTTTTCGATGATCTGCGCTCCATGGACATCGGCCGGCTATTAATTTATATTGGAGTAAGGGCAAATGTGCAGCTAGAAAATAATTACTGTATTTTATTAGGACAGTTACCAATTTCGCATCCATCTATAATCAATGCCAACTCAGGTCCTCATCACAGCCCAGGCTTTTCCCGGGGTTTCCCAGTCCCTAACCTATCGTTACTCAAGCTGCTCCCACGGTTATTCGGCTGGTTATCCTCGCTGTCGTCATCATCATTACTCCCGAACATATCGTTCTTTTGTAGAATGTTCAACCGTACTTACTGCAAGTCTGACGCATGCTCCCGGGGCGAGTTCATGATGCTGCTTAAAATGGCATTCAGCTCTCCCTCGTCCACAGCTACTTTTCCTTGGTAGATCTTAAGCCATTGGAGCTTTGACTTTAGCCCTGCAGCCACCCTGTTAGTCATTTTTACATGATCGAAGGGATAGAGAAGCTGCGTCACTTCAGTCCGCCCTTTGTTGTTGTTGTAGGTGAGGGCAATGTTTAGCTTTTTAGACTGAGGTAGGTATTTGATGTTTAGGTGGCCTTTGCGGATTTGGTTATCTTCCTTGAGATCAAGTTGACCATCCACAATCTGGATAAACTGGTCTTCCTCAGCTCTGAAGTCATTTCTGGGCATCTTCGAGGAATCCTTGCTGATGCGGTCTGCCATTTTCATGACGAGGACGTTGTTGGAGCCAAGAGTGAGTTGGGCGTAGCTGCGCGACTCTTGCATGTGTCGTATGGTCTACTTCGTGGGTCCTGAGATTTATCTCTTTCAGGTAATAGCAAAAAGGGTGGAGTCTTCTTTTGGAGTGTGAAAGGTCATGAAGGAAAAAAAGAACACTTTTCGACAATAGAAAATGCTGGTGTTTACTTTGAGCATGGCCATCTTATAGTGGCAGGCCGAAAGCGTCAGCCTCAACTACTAGAGGATCTCAGTTTAGTCGTCCAGGTTCAGAGCGATGTCTTTGCAGAAATGGATACACTTTTAGTAGCACTCCTGGGCCTTGAGCGGATCTGCATTCATGAACAAATCGCCTTACACTTGGTAGACTTTGCAGAGGAAGTAGCGCCTGGGCGATTCATCGATTGTATAGGCTGCTCTTTTGATCATGCCAGTGGCTCCATCGAGGTTGTCCTGGGCGATTCGAATCGCATAGCACAAGTACAGTGTGGCGAGTACTTCAGCGCCTGGGTTATAATTATCGATCCAATCTTCCAGTACTTCCAGACACTGGCCAGCTAGATCCTTGTCACTATTTTAGAGTGCCCGGTTGTAAATTGAAAAGAGTTATCTTGTGCATGATTCGAGGGTGTTGTTAAAGGAAAGGTAATTCATAGTCTTGGCGCCTTCAGCGAGAAGACGATCTATGGCTTTGATAGTCTGGAGAGGGAATTGTTGTGGTTGTTATTGTGCGAAGAGTTGTGCGGCTCGGAGGCGGGAGGTGGAAGAGCCAGCACGGGAGTGTGCAGAATATTTATAGTCAGGGTACATGAGTTGATGGCTTCTGGGAGGAAGTCTATTTAAAGGATAGCAATGAATTACAGGGATGAATAGGCTGAAAGTCGTTTACTGTTTCATTTGTTATGCATCTCACAAAATCAGAGCTCGATCAATATCGAGTCCGATAAGATCATTAATTTATGCACACAGTCAATAGAAGCTGAGAATGATTTCAGTGGAAAGTCGAGTTGAACAGATTGAACTTAACACAGTGCAGAGTCGGCTCCTCTCCGATGCGTGGGAACACATGCGACTCCTTCCTCTTGATTCTCCGATAGTCCCCTACTATTTGGTTGAACTTGAACATCATTGGGTTCGCCCACTTCAGATCCAGTCCGTAATCCGACTAGCCTTTGTTCGCCATCCTCGTCAATTTCATCTTCTGGCTCTTCTCTATTAACTCCCCTCGCGTCATCCCAAACGGCTATTTCCGCTGATCTGACATCCGTGCCTTGATCCTACTAATGTCATCGCTACTCTTCTTCAGCCTCCCATAGGTCAGCATCAACTTTTCTAAAGCCATCTTTTCCTCATTGACCTCGGTCGACACTTGCTTGCTGACCTTTGTCTTGAACCTGCTCTCCGTATACATTCTTTGGATGTTATTGGATTTCTTCAAGCACTCTTCACGTGAAGCCAATAGATTCTTCAGTATAGGATTATTTTCCTGTTTGAGCGACACGAGGAACTCGAACCACTACTTCCCTAGAGTCTTGAGTCGCCACGCTTCAATCGTGTAGATCTTGGCTTTCTGCGATATTACCTTATATCTTTACTCCTCGCTTCTATTGTTTAACTTATGCAAACCTACAATGCCGCCCTCTTCTACACAAGCCACCATGACCTCATCCTCTTTGCGCATCACGAATGGTCCCCCCTTCAGCATTACGTCTTTACACGTCAGTCGAGGCTCTTTTTTACCATTCGACAACTGTTTCTTTTTGTCTCCGTTGTTAAAAGGTTTTCGCGCAGAACTCGACTGGGCCTTCGGAGATTTTTTCGGCTCTATTTCAACATTTTTAGTGCTCTTAAGATTATAGCGTTTGTTTTCCTTGCCTTCTATGCTGGAGACGAAACTTGGCTGCTTACTAAGACAAGGAGTGGGGTTGTGGGAGGCTGAACTTCGAGGCATCGATAGGAGGAGCTCGCCCTCAAAGAGGAACCCGATGGTATCTTTTACCGAAATTACTTCATTGTGGCAGTAGATTTAGGTGGAGAAGTTCTTGAGTGCTTAGAGAGACTTCTTATCGTCTTATCTGAAAAGGGAAGGGAAGGACTTCTTAAAGAACTGTTTTTTCTTCTCTTCAGGATTTATAATTTCGAAGTGGGACTGGTCGTGCGGAACTCGAATCTGCAAAAAAACAGTCTCTTCCTTCGACACATAGACTCTGCTGTTCATAGCGCTATGGACTGAACTCATGAAGGAAATGGACTCCGTGGGGGCTGCTACCCCAGCATGCAGCAGCGAGGTTTTGCTGACATTCACTCGTGTAAAGGGCTTAGTGATAGTTTCGACCAGAGTACCATATTTCTTTGTAAAGTCCTTCAGCTTTCCGCGATCCTTCTTCTAACAATTACTCCTCGGAGTCATTCCCATCGCTTCAGAAAGTGATGAGTCGAGATGAGACACATAGTTGTTCTGAGACATCGACCCTCCTAACCCTGAATTAAAATACCCGAACGAAGTACCCGAAGACTGTTGGTCTGTTTTTTGGAACACGTAAATATTTCCCAGAAGCAGGAACTCCAGTGCTCCGAAGTCTTGTTCGCCACCACTGAGACATCTCAAATCAGAATTCTGAGAAGCCCCAGGGTTAGATAGGCTAATAGGTATGTCGGGCGGGCAGCGGATAACCCTCATATTATCGATGAGGGTGTTGATAGAAGAAGATTCGGCTGTGAGTTCGACGACATCAAAGAGACCGGACTGGGCGAAAACTTCTTGTAAGAATTTGGCGTGAGAGTGTTTAAGGTGCGGCGGGCCATCGAGTATTTCAATGAGGGTTCTGATTTAGGAGTGACAACTAGAGAACATGGATTGTCGACGGAAGGGATCCATAGGGTGGAGGGGTGATGCTGCTGGGTTAGTTTAGGGGAATCTGGGAAGTCGGATGGTCTATGAGTGGATGATTGCTTCTAATATTACGTAGTTTCGATTAGTTGCAATGGTGTTTTTATTTTCTTCTTCCATGCAGGAAATAAGAAGTCAGTATTTCAGTCAACCCCTCTTCAATCGCATAGAAGGTACAAATTATACACTCAACCCGCCACTATCCATTACATTCTCTACTTTAAACCCATATCAGTTGCTCCTCATCTTAATATGGCTTTAGCACACCCCATAAACTATCATCTCCTGCGAGAGGACTTCGGCTTAATCTCCTTCTCATTCGCATAGGAAATCTTGAGTCCTACTGAGTCATCCTTATCGAACCGATACCCTTGAAGGGTGTTCATCGCGATCGTGGACTGCATGGCGTTCTCAAAGTCCACAAAGCATAGGAAGTACTCACGATTCGAACTCGTAGACTTCCGAATCAAACGGATACATTGGAACCCAGGGAACGGCCGGAAGATGTCTAACGATCCAATATAAATCACAGGAAACCACAAACACGTGAAGACGAAAAATGGACTGTTTACGACTGACTTCTCTCTCACTTGAGTCGTTGGGGATGCCGTCCACATACAGGCTGTTCGTGGCGTCGCTGGGAATGTAGAATAGTGCCACCGACGCAGTGTTCGCAGAAGAGGCGCCCGACGTCGGGGCGGGGTTGCTGTTGGGAAAAGTGTTGTTGCTAACATTGGGAGTGAAGAAGGAGGAGGAGCTGCCCATCATACCGAGGTTCGAACCATACTCTGCGATCACGGGACAAGGAAAAAGGAAGAGGAAGGGAAGGGCGGATGAGTGAATAATGGATGATACGTGTGGGGTTCATGTTGGAACCCATTCCTCCCATCATGGGGTTGTAGGACATCTGCTGGAGTTGGAGGTGGCTGGCAAGGGTGAATATGCAGGGTGGCTGGGATGAGGCTTACTTGGTATTGTTATTAAAGGAACTGTCCTGAGATACGCGATCTTGGTGAATTGATAATAATGATTATACGAATGAGACATTGGCTGGGACTATTCGCTGAGGGACTCGATTAGATGTATCGCATATAAAGAATTACTACCAAAGTCAGAGGTGCAGCATGCAGGCGCAAGAAATTAAATATCTCGGATTTTGTCTCAAGAAGTGGGCAGCCACCAGAGAGGCAGTCACCAGAATCATAGCAGAGAAAGACTCCAGGGTCAGCAACAACACCCAGTTTCCCCCAGTCACAGCTCCTCCTCGAGGCACGTCCCAAGTCCCAAATGTCCCGAAATATTAGACGAAACCCAAACCCAAACCCAAACAATAAACCGTGGCTGTTACCTAGGAGGATGAATGGGCAGACACAGCTCCTGAAAAGCCTACCGAAGAATATAGTCAACCCAAACCCATCCAAAATAAACGAGAATGCGAGCCCATTGTTACAGATCCAATCGCCTAATTACACTCCCCTCCGAATGAGTCAGATCAGCAAATTAATGTGACAAATAAGGAAAGTTAGAAGGGTAAAAGAAGGGTGCTGCGAGTGCAGGGTGTTGTTCAGAAGTTGAAGTCGCAGCTAGCAGTGAACAGGAGTACCATGACGTTGATGTTGTGTCCTATTAGCGAGGTGAGTTCCGACTTGCTGATTATACCCTATAACCGGAAGCAGGGGCTGAAGATGTTTCCCGGTGAATGGGTTGTCCGCAACGAGAAAAAAACAGATGTCCGTGTCCTCATAAAGAGTAACTTTAACCCTCTTAAACCATCCTTTCATGCGATTTCTATGTTAAGGTAAAATGCGAGAGAAGAACGATCGGTTCATTTGCATGAGATCGAGCACCGGACAATTTCAGCGAGTTGTCTTCCTCAGAATCTAAAGAGTGGAGTAGCTTCGCGAATACCTTTTAGCTTGCCTTCAAACTATCCTAGCCGATAAGTTCGGCACTTGTAACAATCCCTCACTTTATATGCCTTTATATTGACATAGCTATATCCATTCCCTACATGAACAGTACCCCCGAGATCGACCCGAGGGCAGCCTGTATTCTGATCTAGACAGTATACCACTTTTTAGACTCACTAGACTCCGAAAGCTTGCAAGTAAGCGTATTCAGCAACAAAAAGGATGAATACAGATCGCTACTTGAGCCATTCCGGTGCAAGATCGACCAGGGACTGACAATAATGGAGACCGAGCAGGAGCCCAAGAAGGACTCGAATGTAATCTAGGAAGAACTCTGAGCAAAAGGTGATGAGCGAAGGATCCGAAAAGGGTAGATAAGTGTGATAGAATACCAGTGCGATTGGCGGAAGGGAAGCCGAAAATAAAAAGCAAGCATTAACAATAAGCCTGGTTTAGAGTGGCAGTATTGGAATGAGGATGAGTAAATTTTGAAAATACAGTCTGATCAGAACTTGTAGGTGGAGGCTGCTCTGCTCGAAGGGGGGTTGCTCCTGAGGTCCAGATCCGCTTCTTTTCCTCTCCTATAAGGCATAAACTTGGTTCCAAAGTCTGGCAATCAAAGTTTGCAATATAAAGCAACCAAAATCCCTAATCCATAAAAGATTTCCGAGCTTACAAGTCGTTGTCTGTGTACAGAGCATGCTGCACCGCCTTCATTTCTTCCGGCTCAGGCTCCTCATGCACCTACACCTTTCGCTTGCACATTCGCACCCCCACCAGGATCCCGATGCCGATCAGCCCCAGAAGGCCGAGGACTGCGATGATGATTTTGATAGTGGTGGAGTCGACACCACATTCGCTCTCGGTGCCGCAGTAGAAGAAGCCTTATTTCTGGACGCAGCAGGAGCGACAGCTGGTGAGGACACAGATTGGAGTGGACATGAAAGAGTGAGTGTGGTTGTTATTATTTCTATTTAGAGTATATTGGTAGTAAGTGTTTGGGAAGAGAGTGCTGGAGCTTGAAAGAGTATAGCTATAACATTTCTAGTGGTAATTGGTGTGCTCCGAGTCCCCTCCCCATGATTTCTTTAGATTTAAACATGTTTCTTAGCTGTCCGGACCACCGCAATTCTGATATACTAATTGGCCAGCATCCTTCACTATTCTATAATCTAAATCTAATCCTAAACTACCACTACTACCATGGGAAACGAACCCCCCAAAGGCAGGAAAGTCTCCAAAATACAGATAGAAGTCGCCACCCTCCGTGTCAAAGAGTACGTCAACCTCAACAAAGAGCGCAAGACCAATGAAGTCATTAAAGACTAAAAGACCCTAGTCAACCTCGTCAAAAATCCCGTGCGCAACAAGTCCGAAGAGTACTTCAGCATGGAGAAGATAATTAGCAACCTCAAGCTGATCAGAGGTATCCCTTCCACCATAAAATCCGTAGCCTATACTATTCTGATATCCTACTGCGAAATCATCAAGAATAAGGCTTCCTTGATTTCGGAGTCGATCGGGAACAGCCAGCCCATCCTGGACATCATGTTCGCAATCGAAGGTGTCATCTACGCTCGTGGCAAAACCGGAATCAACTCTATCGGAGACTTTAACAAAATCATCGTCGATATTCTGGGAACACAAGAAGCAACAACCGTCCATGTACTACCTTTTTTCTAGTAAACCGACTGTTATATCGTTGTCTAGAGTTTCAAAAACATTGAGCCACAACTCCTCGAGTGCTTCAATACTCCCAAACCTAGTGCGGCAGAAGTCAATCAATATGCTCTTGAAATGGGCAACAGGAATTAAATTTCTCTTTCAACCATCAATCTGGCTGGACACGGCTTTTCTGAACAAGTGAATGTTCAACCTCCTCCTCCTCCTCCCACCTATGGGAACGGGGGTTTCAACCCCGGAATGGGAGGAAACAGTCCTAGCGGATATTCGGCGCCTGGAAACGGTAATTCTGGAGGGTTTAATAATCCTGGGGGCTTTGGAGGTTTCAACGTGCCTCCTCCTCCTCCTCCTCCTTCCAATGGTGGGGGGTACGGAGGCTTTATGCCACCTCCACCTCCTGTGAATGGTGGGGGCTATGGGGGCCATCAATACCCCCTTACCAACGTAAATGTTGGTGGTGGTGTTGGTTTCGACCCTAAAGCCTACATGCAGGTTTATCAGCCCAATAATTTCGGGGTGGCGCAGGATCCTCGATTCCAAGGAATGTATGTCCCTAACCAATACCAGCAGCAGGCAGCAAAGAACAGCGGGGCGACAATGCAGTACCCTGAGCCAAGCAGGGTGTACGATGATGACTTGGAGCGTACACTAGAAGAACGACTGAGGAACCTAAAATGAGTGGATGTTTTATATTAATGTCTATTTATGGGTTTATGAGACAAGTAGATATGGCCAGCAGGGTCAAACGTGGAGTGCGAATTTAGCGAATCGAAGGCGAGGGCGTGCGAAACTGCTTCAGGCCTTTGCTCTTTAAACCCTCATTTGTTATGAGTATTGCAAGAAATACAACACGTATAAATCACAATTCCATCTCCTGTCTTCAGAATGAGTCGTGTGCCTCCCCCTCCTCCCGGCCAGAGGAAAGTAGGTCCTCCTCCTCCCTCCAAATCCACTCCCGTCCCCACTCCCACTCCGCCTCCCAAACATGAAAAATAACTTTAAACAGTCCCCGCCCAGCCAATCCAATAATCAAAACCTCCCATCACCCGTCCTGGCCCTCCTCCGCGACTCCCTCCTCCTGGGCCAGGTCCTGCTAGGAAACCTCCAGTCGCCCCTTCTATAGTTTCCAATTCTGACTCCCCCTAAGTTGTGTCTAATATTCCTGAATCTAAACCTTAACCCGTAATGATCCCGAGATAAGAACCCAAAGTTGCTCCTGCGGCTCCTCAGTCTTTAAGTCCGATGCCTAAACTAGCTGAGCCAAAATCTTCAGAAAAAAACCTGGACCTGAATAGTAGCCAGATCTTCAAGAGCAGACAGTATCAATAAATGCAGGAAAAACTGAACCAGGTTGCTTCTTTCAGGTTCGACCTCGATGACGAAGATTAAGAACCGGTGACCTCCCCTAATAACGAAGCAGCTGAAATAGTGCCAACGAACCAGCCAAGTTTGGACGACCAATCGTAAGCCGAAGTCATCCTCAGGAACAATAATCTAAATACTGCTCTCTTAACAGGCAATACGGGAAAACATATATTAGTTGGAAGGCAGAGCGACTCCATCGGGGAGGCGGAAGTCGGGTTGAGCCAAGACAGCCCTGTTTTATAGATCAATAATAGCAACACTATTACTCTGTCGAAATCAGACGAAGCGACACCCGAGGTCCTCAGACTGCCTGATTTCGGAACCAATAGACCAGATAGAGATGATTAGACTGAAGTAATCACAGCTCCCAAACCCAAAATCCCAGGCAAAGCCCCGCCTCCCCCTCCAGGACTCAGGAACAGACCTGTAGCACCAAAGCCTCAAACAAAAATTCCTCCTCCGCCTCCACCCGCAGGACTTCCGAATAAACATAATATTTTCGCTGATCCCCTCATTTAGGAGGGAAATGAGCCTGTGAAGACTGAGGTGATGGAGATCATAAAGGATGAAGTTAAGCCAAATCCATTTTTGGAAGAAGCAGAATTTTTGTATGCGCATAGCTAACCTGCCAAGAATTCGTAATCGCCATCAGTTGAAAACAATATCTCTGTAGCTGCAAGGAGTGCTTAGGTTGCAACTGTAGAAATTGAGTTGCCCAACTATGGATCTCTGCTTAGTAGTCTTGAGAGGTTGAAGGGAGGATACTCAGAAGCACTAAGGGACACAGAGCGGGAAGGTAGAGAGTACAGCCAACAGGAAGAGGAGTACCTGCAGATGATCGAAGAGTACAGGGCACAGATTGAGGCTGCAGACAAGAAAATCAGTACGTTTTTGAGCAGTAGGTGATGTTTTAAACATGTTGATCCGTATCTTACTCTATGGATACCGAGACGATCAGCGGTTGATGATTGGAGAGCTCGGGCGGTATACGCTCGGGTGGTATACGCTGGTATCCAGATCAGTTTGCTTATGAGACTATTGAGTCGTGGAGGGCAGTTAGTCTTGCGATGGCAGTAGTCGGAGACCAAATAATAATGATTAGGAAAAATCTATTTATAAAGCCAAGCACCACATGATTGAGTAGATCCGCAGGAAGTTCCCCTACTTCTTCGTAATCCTGATCCTCCTGATCCTCCTGTTCGAATACTTCGTGGAGTTCAAGCTGGTCTGGATCGACTTGCAGCCCTCGAGTAATCCCCCACAAATCATGCCTCCTTCTCCGATTAGGTGCTTCTGGGATTGCCCTGTTCCTGATCGTGTACCACGCCAGTCTGCTGATGTTGGTGTGGTCGCTGGTGAAAACAATGGCCAGCGAACCCGGCAAAGTGCCTACTTTCTGGGTAACAATTGCATAATTTCAAATCCTCTTTCGCCCGTCCCACATTCCCGTTTGAAACTAAATCATAATCACTTCCCAGGGCTACTACATGAACGATCCCGATAACAAGAAGCGCAAGTACTGCATCATCTGCCACATCTACAAACCCGAAAGAACCCACCACTGTTCTACTTGCAACAAGTGTGTACTCAACATGGACCATCACTGGTACCCTACTCCTCATAATCACTCCTTCCCGTAGTCCTTGGATTCACAACTGCATCGGGTTCTATAATCGCAAGTTCTTCATTCTGATGCTGTTCTACACGACACTCACCTGCTTTCTGCAGGCAATCGGTATTATAGTATCCGTACCCGCCATGGTTCGCGAAATCACAGTAACTATCTTCACAATTCACCCCCTAAAATAAGCAGAATTAAGCACCAGCATCGTCTTACTTCCGAAATCTGGTGATCATCGTGGCATTCGTGTTTAACATGGTGATTCTGGTGACTATAGTCATCTTCCTCAAGTTCCACATTGAACTCATCCTCGACAACACTACTACTATCGAGACCCTTGAACTGAAAAGATCAGGCAACCCTGAAGCCAACCCCAGCACCAACGTAACCCCAATTTAGATTCTATTCCCAATAGCAGTACAACATCGGCAAATACTATAACTGGTTACAAGTTTTCGGCAAGAACTCCTGGACGTGGCCATTTCCTGTGTTCTGCGAGAACGACGGCCCGGCAGGCGACGGGGTCATCTGGCCCCGCAAAGCTGTGGAATGACAGCCAGCTCAATTCTAAATTAGAGGAACAGATATCCATATGTATGTTAATTCTAGGCCCACAATCCATTGCTATTGTCTCCAGTATATTGTTACAGCGAGGACTGAAGGCAACTCGTAGTTGTTAAGTTTGTTTATTATTAAAATCTAAGGTTTAACATAAAGTAGCAAAGCACGGCGCACACATCCAGCCAACACCCATGTAGCAGACCTCTGAACTCCCATCCCAGCGAAAAAGACTCAGCCAATTGGACGACGAGGAAGCCAGCAGACTCTTCGAGGCCAGGAGAGAGCAGCTCCTACACAATCTCCTTCTCTCCCAGAAGAATAAGAATGGAGGTCCTCTTCGACCTGCTCTCCAGTAGAACAAGTCCCCGAATAGGCTGCGAAACATCGAGACCAACATAAAATCCTCAGCAAAGTTCCTGGTGCTCAGTTAAGCTAGGAGTCCCCACTCCTAATTGAAAACATCGAGACCCATGATCATTAAACAGTAAATGGGGATCGATAACACTATGTCAGTCGTGTCGCCCAAAACTCAACGACAAAAACCACATGCCTTGCCTCTCCCGAAACTGGGGTATAGTAACAGGAAACAATATATCTAGTCTCTGAAGAACTATGGCCTCGATTCAATCCAGAAGGGTTAGAGAAAAGTACCAAGGTTAGGAGGATGGCAGAGCAAGCCTGACCTGAGATCTGCATCCGGGTCAAAGCGACTAGAAGGCACGAGTGGTAAATAAAACGAAGGGATGCGTGGCTACATCGTGCTAAAGACTCTAAGTTTCGACGTTGAGTGAAGATCTTCTGATTATTTGTACTTTATGGGGAACTGTGTTGTCAGTTTTTATGCGTAAAATACTATTCTGAAGATCAAAGGTTTCCAATCTCTTCAGGAAAGGATTAAAACAATTGTCCTACGAGAGAACCTTCTTAAATACGAAGGGAATCCACCATCACTACAAATCCATCTTTCCCTCCTGGGCCTTCGCGAGTGCTTGGATCTCCACCTCCAGTTCCTTTATCGAAATACGGTCAGCTTCTTTCTAAATCAGCATCCGCGATATTATGTTCTTCATCTCTGCAGACACCAAGTTGTTCTTAGGGTATGCTATCGGCTTCTTCACAGCCTGCAGCAAGGACTAGATCTCGTTTACTTCCGCCCAGGGACAGAACCCGTACAGCACCTTGAAGAACAGCACTCCCAGGCTCCACACATCGCACTTGATGCTGTAAGGCATGCACGATAGGATCTGTGGCGACATGTAGTAGGGGGTCCCGATGTTGGTCTGGACCGTGGGATTGTCTTTCTTGGCCTCGTTCTCGATGAGCTTGGAGAAACCGAAGTCTGCGATCTTGGCGACTGCCTGATGGATGAGGATATTCTCAGGCTTGAGATCGCGATGGAAGATGCTCTTATCATAGAGAAAAGAGCAGCCTGCGACAATATTTTCGAAGTAGGGGAGTGCTTCCTTTTCAGGCAGTTTCCCCCTTTTATTGATCACTTTACCCAAGTCCCTAATTACAAAGAAATCGAGATTACAGTTGAAGAGTTACCCGTCAGCGCAATACTCAGAAAAGAAGTAGATGTTGTTTGCGGTTTCGGAGAAGTCGAAGAACTGGACGATGTTGGGGTGTTTGAGCTGTTTCCAGGTTGTGACCTCGTTGCGGATGCTGTTGATGATGTAGTTCTTCTTGGCCTCTTTATTTTCGGAACCTTCGATCTGCAGAGAAGCTGTTCAGCCATTTTTAGATCATAAAAAAAATCAACCATATACTGATAAATCGCATATCTTAAAGAGTGGCTCATTTATTATGCTACCTCCTGTTCCCCATAAACGACTCTCGACGGCGGCCCGCAATATGACAGCCCCCTCAGTATACGACAATAAAGGAGTGTGAGTGTTGTACTTTCTGCAGCATTTACTTCTTGCTGATCATTTTGCAGGCCACCAGAGTATCGGAGTCACCCACCGTGGCCACATGGGTTTTGGCGAAGCTGCCCTCGCCCACGACTTGTTTCTTGATGTGGTACTTTCCATCGACAACCTTGAGGGTCGCGTTGGGATCCTTGCTCTTAGTCGATGACTTGTGCTCCATCTCTGCTGGGGAGTGTATAATGGGTATAAATAGAGGGTTTATTATAATTATAGAATGATAGGTAAAGCCATAAATAGTTGGGTTGGGACCCAGAAAGGAACAGAAGATGCAGGATTCAAAGCCATGTTGTTGGAAGCAGGGTCTGGGCAAGGAGGTGTGGTCATGGGTTTGCAGGACGAGGGTTGGAATGCGAGGTTAGGGATACGAGAGACATGAAAAGGCGATTGTTATAGCTTGGTTTTGATGACGAGATTATGATGTGATAATGATGCGATAAGGGGTGAGCCAATCAATTGAGTCTTTTAGGAGATAATTAATTGATGTAAGGCGGGATGTACATTGAACGAATAGAAAGTCCTTAATGGTATTGATCGGGAAGCCAACGGAAAAGGGTGGAACCATAAGTTATAAACGGCCAAAGTTGGCTCCACATTTTGGGCAGCCAACTCCGATTTAAAGCATTGTAATCTGGCTCACATTACATGCTGTTCACAGACACAGGCCCTCTGCCCACCCATTTTATTCGGATAGAAACATTATCAATACTTACGGTAACTACTGCTAGTTCTTCCAGACAATAAATACAAAATACAAACTGTCACTCTACTTCCCGCCCATGCTGCGCTCCTACCTCCACGCCCCCCAAGTACACCTTATCCGCTTACACAGATTAGCAAACACCCTCGTCCCCACTTCGACTACACCCCTTCCCCCATCGACGTTTCCCTCTCCCGAATACGTAATATCTCTCTCCAAATTCCATCTATAGGCTCTGAAATCGCACTCACCACCAACCCCGGAATCACCACATATGACCGCTTTTCGACTTAGCACGACCAAGAAACTCGCCAGAAGCATAGTCACCATGATCAGAATAAAAAGAATAGACTGTTTACCCAACAGACAATGGGGTTGAGCCAAGAATCAGATAGCCAGTCATTCGAAAAGCCTGTCTTTTCGGGTCCTAGAAGCAACAAACCCAGCATATCCGATTCTATCAACCCCTACTACAGTGACAAGGAAATCGTCCAACTGATCTCTCACTATAACACCACAGAAAGTGATCATCCGTCGGGCATTCCCAACTTAAGAAATAATCATCCTAAACTATTTACTAGAGATCCTCAGAACCAAGAAAAAAACAATCGTCTTCTCCGGGAGTCTTACAGACCCAAGGCCCAAAACACCGGGCATACTCATCCCTTATACACCTTGCAGACATCCCGCTCCGTTGTGGCAAGTACCCATAGCGAATACATCGACGAAGAGCCCGACTGTCCCGTATGCAGACAAGAAGCCCAAGTTGAGGAAATCCGAAGGTTGAGCTAACTGACTGCTATGCTCAAAATGAAGTTGGTGCACAAAGACAAGGTCATCCGAAAACTCCTCGAGACTAGCAACACGGTATGCACTGGGTACAGAGATGTGGGGTTCGGGAAAACAGTACAATGAGACACGACAGGCTCTGGAACAAATGATAGGCAGGAATCGGGAGTATCTGGATGAAATTAAGCAGAGAAACAATGAGTTCAGGCGCGAGGTTTAGAGTCTTCGAAAGGTTTCGGGAAACAGTCTACCAAAATTGCCCCTGCCCAAATACGAACAATCTGTGCAAGTGAGTCTTTTCAAGGAGCAGATGATCGATGTAGAGAGCCAGCTAATCTAGCGCCAAAAAGAGCTACTCAAGGCCAACGAAGCTTTGGAAGCCCAGATGTCTGCCAACAATGAACTGCGGGAGGAAAACCAACGCATCCGAGCAAGTCTGGAGGCTTTAGACCAAGAGTATCGGAAAATGGTAACACTTCGGAGTGGTAAAACCGCCTACGACGAAAAAGATGAGCAGATAACTCGGCTGCTGGAGGACCACCTGGAGCTGGAGAAGATGTATGAAGACGTGATCGTCGACAAACACGTGCTGGAAGAGGAAATCACGAGTGTCCGGAAAGTCTTGTAACAGGCCCGCAGGGAAACTGCAAAGAAGAACGAGGAGTTCGAGGAAGCCAGGGAGAAAGGCAAGGAGATGAGACTGAAGTACGAACAAGCTCTGGTCGAAAAAGATGTAAATATGAGGAAACTGGAGGAGCAAAGTCAGTCTTTGATGAACTTCAGCCAGAAGATCATCTACCTCTAGAAGAACATCGAGAGTCTGTAGAGTCAACAGTGCCCCAATCCCAACACCTACAGCAATCAGCTGACCCCAACAGCTGCACCAGTCAACATGGCAGTCGCCGCCAGGTACGAATCCAAAATAGAGAATCTCAACAAAATCAACGAAGAACTAAGAGCCAAAATGTTCGAATTGAATCAGGTCAACCTCCAAATCGAGCATCAACTAATATTGGATATGAAGAAGATTGAAGAACTCAGTGCACAGTCGAACACCCTCAGAAACAAGCTCCTCGAAACCCAAAATAAGTACTCCCAGAAATCAATGGAGTGTGAAAGGTTACGCGAGAGGTTCGGCAGAGCGACTGAGGAATTAGAGCTCGAGAAGCTGTCCCTCAACAATCTGTATCTGTGCAGCAGCCCAGCCACTCCCCAAGTCAGCGAAAAGAAGGCTACTCCCAAGAATCTTTTGAGCCACTCCCTCCAGGCCAAGTACAACAAGAACGAAAAGAGTGAGAATTCCGAACTAGTTCAGAATTCAGCGGATTCGGAGGATCTGAACGAGGAGCAGGCACGATCAACGCTCCAGATCTAATGGAATGTGATCCACAAATAGAAAAATCAGATTCTCGCTCGCAGATAGGCTCTTGAGAAAGATGTGTAAGCTGTGTAGGAGAGAAAGCGGCTGATAGCCCAACAGTTGCAGGAACTGCAGTACGAGAAAGAAGAGGTGGCTCGACAAAAACAACACCTTACAGAAATCCAAAACAACAAGAAAATACACGATGAAAAGATGAATCAGATTAAACAGAATCTCAACACAGCTCTTCAAACGAACGGCGAGTATGAAGGGAGAATCAAGAGTCTCATGGCGAAGCAGTAGGAATGGAGGGATGAGATAGATCGCATTAGCAAGGAGTTATTGATCAGGGACTCGACGATCCGGGAGCTGCAGAAAGAACTGGAGTAGCAGTACGAAGCCAAACTCAATCTCGAGTAGGAAAGAAGGAAGGATAACGAGCACTACATGATGATCAACCAGCAGAACGAACAGATCATAACTATCCTCAGAAATTAGGTCAGGGACCTAGAATTGCAGACCTAGGCTTTGGAGAAACAAGCCGAGGAGCTCAAAACCGAGAAGGAGGAGCACAGCAGGGACAGGGCTGTCTATATCAACAAGCTGAAGGCTATCTGCAAAGATATCTGCAACGAGATCAGGATCACCAATAACTCCATGAGCACCTGCATCGATGACTCCCTCTCTTTTTCCCTCAGCTGTCATCTCGAGAAGGATGCCAAGATCGCAGAATAAAAGATCATGTAGAGTCTGAGGCAGTCTTTACAGAGCCTGCTGAAGTGGCAAACCAGCAACAACAACCAGGTGAAGCAGCTCACTCTGGAAGTGCAACGCCTGAATGAGGAACTGGCCTGCAAGTCGAAGGTTCTGCACGAAATACAGGATGAGAACTCGCTGCTGCAACACGAAGTCACACAAATTCTGGAAAACATGAGGAAGCAAGACGCAGCAACAGTCCACAAGCAGGAAGAAAAGTTTATGGATCTCCAATAAAAAATCAGGAAGAGCGCTGACGAAGTCAACAATCTGCTCGAAAGGCTCAAGAACAAAAACTCAGAAAATGAATCTCTGAGGATGGAGCTGGAGAAGAAGGACGAAACCATCAGGATGAGCGAGGTCAAACACAGCAAGCTCAAAACCCTTATCTCTGATGACAAGAGTCGCGAGGAACACTTGCTGGAGGAGAGTCTGCACGAAGAGGATGAGTTGATGAAGGAGGTTTTTGTGATCTTGCGGGAGAAGGACTAGTTGCTGAGATTCAAAGTCGAACTTATAAAAAAGATTACGAAGCTAGCCAGCCAGATGAAGGAAGATATCACTCCGAACGAATCGATGCTTCTGGAAGAAACGCCTGTTCTTCAGTAGAGTTAATGCTAAGAAAATCTGCTGAGTCAAGGCTTACAAACAAATGGAGTACGCCCTAGTTCAGGGCAGCAGGTGGGTCAAGCAGGGACTAAGTCCGGAGACAAGGAGGTAAAGGCTGCGGCTCTATCATCTTTTCCCAACAACAAAACAGCATCACTTAACGAAGAGACTGTCTACATCGAAATGATCGACGAGTGCCTGCTCAGATTCGCTAGATGCAGGAGCGAAGTGAACAGTCTGAAGAAACTGACTGCCCAGCAGGAAGAGGAAATCAATGAGAAGGAGAAGCAGCACAACGAGGAACTCATGTCAGTCAAAGCCTACCTCACCCAACAGTCAGAACAGATACGTATGCTCAAAAGCGAGAATAACAACATGAGGGGCTCAGTCCTCCCTTCATTCCCCAGCAACACCCTAATCTCCAATAATCTGAACCACAGCTCCTGCTTGCCGATGACTCAAAGCATTAATGCTAAGCTTGAAGCCGACGACGAATAACTTCTTGGGTCTGCCGACTTTAACTTCTCCCAAACACTCACTAAGCATATTTCCTTTAAGTTAGATCAGATCGTCCATGTCCAGAACATCGAGGATAAGAGCGTAGCACGCATGAATTTCAGGAGCGAGGTTGCTGACACTGTTGCTAAACATTTAGACGAGAAGAACCATTTATCGTCCACAGTTGTCGATGTGTTCACAGGGCTTTACCTGTACCCGAACCACCCCGAACTACTCGAGTGGACTTAAAGGTTTGCACAGGAAGTCAAGATGTACGAGGATTTTATGGAACGGAAGCTCAACGAACTGAAGAATGCCATCAGAGATTATCTGGAAGAGGCTGCACCATTGGTCTAGACGGAAGACAGCAACAGCAATTTAGAAGAATCAGAGTATCTGATCAATAGTCTAAAGAAAGGGACAAATATTTCAGGAAGGTTCTCATCGCCCAATGGGAAGCGAAATCACTCGTTTAGACTGTGACAACATTCGTCTATTTATATGCAAGATGAGTCTGGATTTTAATTAAACTAGTTATGTGGGGGCCGTATAGACAGCATGGTGGGGAGGATAGAGTGTCGATTGAGGGCATGAAGGTATTGGCTGATCATGATTGATATGCGAAGAACGTTGGAATAGTAAGGCTGCATAAAGTGTACTCGAGTGCAAGTATTATATTGGTTGGTTCCCGCCGCCATGGCTTTAAAATATATATGTCCTCAGCAATTATACAGTTCATCCAACCTACAGTTAGGCCAAGGTCCAAAACCCCTTTATAACATTATAACTATTTAACAAACCCCATAATCCTTTAACCCCTAGAACCTTCCCGCCCTCTACTTTCCTCATGGCCTTCAGACCCAAGTCTAAAAACCTAGAAACCATTCCCATGAAGGTCGTCAGCTCGCTCTCTACGCTCGAGTAAACTTTACCTGTTCCAAGAAAACGGCTCGAAGCTCTCCTGCAGTCGTGCAAAAACTCTCATCACCTGTATCAAGACATTCGCGGACTGGCTGCAAGGCTCCCTTCCTTCCAAACCCTGCTGTTTTCAGAGTTGCAGGACTTCGCCCAAAAACTATTGGGTGAATATTCGATTCAGTTAAAGGACAGAGACAGTCAGATCGATGCGCTTAGACGCAACCTGGAAGAGACCAAAAAACGCAACAACTAATTCGTAAAGATGATAGAAGCTGAGTTTCTGAAGAAGGACGAGCTGACTCTCGAATTGGAAAGCAAACGAATCGAACTATACCAGAAGAACAATGAACTCGAATCGACTCTCGACGAGAAGGTGCGTTAATTCCAGGATTACAAGAGCATAGTCGAGGCCATGGTACGCCAGAATGATGTCGAGCGCAAGGAGACTCGCGAGTACATCCAGCTTCTTTAAAACGAGATCAAAGTGCAAAGATAGAGCGAGTCTTTAGCCCCATCCAGCTACCGACTCGAAGTAGATCATGACCTTGATAACGACAATAACGTTCGATAGGTGGGTGAAGAGTTCCTCTTGATGGCAGAGAGATAGAGAACAGTATTCTAGGAGTCCAAAGCTCGCAGGCATCTCGAGATCATCAACGAAGTCACAGAGACATGTCTGACAACGGAACGGGAGGAAGATGTGGCAGATGAAACCACATATGCAGAAAAATACCAGATGCTAGATGAGCGCACTACGATGGACGAGAAGGACCATCAGAACAGGGAAGAAAGGTTCGAAAGCCTGAATACTCGTGGAGAACTCACGGGACATTCTCCTATCGTGACTGGAGGAAGTCAAGGCCATATCCCGTATGACCCTAGAGATGACTTGGAGATAGTGCGTAAATTTTCTAATCCCAGCGTCTACAGCAGCAGTGACAGTCTCGGAAGGGTGAAGCCGACAACACCGATCATCCTGAGCGACCGCACTCTCTAAGTGACCAACAACACTAACGATCTAAAAAAATAATCGAATGGTACTGTATGCAGGGTTGGCCACAACTCAAAAGACACTTCGAACTCCACGACAATTTAGAAACAGCCCAAGAAACATAGCAGCTACATCAACGCTTTCAGGAAGGATCTCAGCACTCTGGAAACCCACACTTTACACGAGTTTTCCTCCAAATCCACAGCTTAACTGGCGACGACTCCTGTTACATAACTTTGTCCCGCTAGTGTATCCCACTCCAAATAGCCTGATCATCTTACCCCCATCAATCGTCTCCTCTCGAACCCCGTGACCCCCTGCCGGATCCATCTTGATACTGAGAAAAGCCAGATCTTCAACTTTACAGCATCGTTCCCGAGTTCATTTGCACTAACACTGCTACCAACGTGTCCACCTGTGTAGATGAGTGGCAGCAACGGCAATATCCTCACAGATAGGAACGGTCAGTTTATCCAACATTATCTGCATGGATACAGTTTCCAGGGCGGCATGGATCCCGTGAACTGTGAAAGATCAGGGTATGGAGTGCTGCGGAAGAACAAGAGGACACTATACTCTGGGCAGTGGAAAAGAGGAGTTTTTGACGGCTGGGGCAAGCTTTGTTTGGAATAGGCACAAAGCAGTCGCTGCAGTGACTCATTCTTGGAGTACACGGGAGTGTTTGAGAACGGATACTTCCACGGCCGAGGTACGTTGGTGTACGGAAATGGGGACAAGTACATCGGAGAAGTCTACAAGGACGCCATCCACGGCGAGGGCACGTATACCTTCGCCAACGGAAGTGTACTATCTGGATTGTGGGAGAACAATATGCTGAAGCACCAATACTGAGGATCTGATTGAACCGATCAACTGTGTCTTAATAATTATGCTAATAACATGTGTTTCTACTCTTCTTCCTTTTCCAAGACAATCTCAATATTATGTTAAAGTAGAAATAGATACAAGCGTGCAGGTCATGTGACGCACTCGTCCAAGGCTCTTCACGATCGGCGGGCCTGCTAGAAATGTTGTTGGTAAATCGGCACCAATAAATCCATCCTTCCGAAATATCTGCACAGGTCCAGAGAAGACCTCCCGAAGTGGTTCTTGACCAGCAACGCCTCGACTCCCATCCTGTCGAGCAGGTATCTGAAAGTATCCCATGCGCAGTGTTTTGCGGATAGGTGCAGTAGCGTGTTTCCCTTTTTGTCAGATGCCTTTATAAGCAGGGGCTGTTTGAGCAACCTGTACATCAACTCGAAGAACTTATCCTTCTTAGTGATTTCGAAGAGCTCGGAAAGCTTCTCTGAGGACTACTCGAATTCATGAAGCTCGTCGGTGAATGGACCTGTCTCGGTTGTTTGCTTTGCTCCGATGTAACTACCCGGTTGAGGCGTTGCGTCTCCTGGATACTCGCTTACGTGCTGTTTGAGACTGGGATGCTTGTTTTTGCCCTCCCCTCTCCTTAGTCTCACAATTTTTTCAGCGATTTTAGTAGATAGGAAATTCAATGACTCTTCCTAATTCTTCAGACTGCGAGGATCAAAATAGCTCATGTTTTTTTCAGGATTCCCTGCTGTTTCCTAAATGACCTTCTTCTCAAATTGGTTCTCAGGCACATTCAGAGCGATCTCTCCCAGAGGGTTGAGGGTGTGACTATGGATCTCGCTCAGGACCCTGTCCAAATTACTCAGTGCTCCGATTCTCTTAAGTGTTTAGTTCTGCAGATTTCGGTTGCGCCTCTGCGAAAAAGTATCCACGTTGTTCTTAAACTCTTCGAGGCGGGGCTAGATTAGGTACTGTCCTTTGTTCCGAACCATACTTTTGGCGTAGAAGTTAAAGTTATCCATCAGCTGTAGTTCAATTCTGTCTTCCCTGGTTGTCTGTTCACTCTTGTTGACTAACTTTTGGATGTCCTACTACGTGGACTTCTGAGTTTCGCATAGATCCTGAATACGTTTGAAGAGTATCTGCTATTGCAAGGATTCTGGTCCAGGCTATGACTATGTTGAACTATCTTCATCGTTGGGACTCTCAACGATCTGTTTGGTCTCAGCTGGTCCTTTGAAGAACTGGCTGAGGAGTGCCACTGTCTCGGAACTCTTTGGAGTCTTCGATAGCAGTTTTCGACCCTTACTCTCCGATTATCGATTTAATAACTTATTTGGGGGTAGTTCGTCGAGGGTATCCATGCTCCCCTTCATAGTGCCTATATTTGCAAAAGCTGACAGTTTTAGGCTCTTCTTGTTCTAGCGTGTCCCGCTTTTCCTTACTAATGAATTCTTTTTGTCCGAGCCGACGGTCTTTAATCTCTAGGCATCAGCTTCACGACTCTTCATACTGATTCGCTTCAACTATTGTATGGCCTCGTAATCAGCAGCTGACTCCCGGTAAACAATCGACGAAATGCTGGCTTTCGGCGTGTTCTGATTAGATCTAAGCAAGGATAGGGCTGCCTGTCTTTTTATGCGATCATAGTTGTCTCTCTCCCGAATCGACCGCATCTTGAACTATTTGGTCTTGCTGAGCATGAACAGTTTCTCCTTCTCGATCTCTTTGGTTTAGTACACGGTATCCACTACCACTTGCGACCGGTCGACGTCTGCATTGCTTCTGCTCTGGAGGTTGCGCCTGTCCGATATGCTTCTGAAGTTGGGTTAGTTCCGACTGGTAATGCTCTCACTAATGACCCCGTTGTTGACTAAGCTATTCTTCGTGTTAGCTTTTTCTTAATTCCTCCCATGCTTACTCAGGATATTGGTGCCCGTTTTGCCGAAGCATTCTCCAATCAGTTTTTTAAACTGCACTCTTTTCTTCGTCATAGTATCCTGGAAAGTGAAGTCTGAGAAATAGTTTTCATCACTCCTTGTCAATACACCGTTGTAGTGAGACGGCAGAATGCTTCTATGCAAAGTCTCCGTCTGCACGTTAAGCCCACAAGGTTTCATATTGGCTCTATGCGACATAGAACTATTTTACTGTGCCAATATTGAGGATTCGTATAGAACAGGTTGTGAGGGTTGGCTTGGTAGGTTAGGCGGTGGATGTTCCGGGGCCGCCATAGGGTCGCAGTTTTGGGAGAGAAGTGTGGATTGGTAGTCTTCGGAAAAGTGCAGTTGCTGGGAGCCTCGAAGTTTGGGTAGAATATGATCTTTGTCTGCGGAGCTGAAGTCGAGCATACCAGAAACCTTGCTGTTTCTGATTTGGCGCATGAGTTTAGCCTTGGCCAGGGAGGGGGCAGAGGCTGCAGGCTATTGGGTCAACATCGGAGGGGTATTTTGAGTTGGGGACTGTTTTAGAGTGGAGTCTTTCTGCAGTCGGTGGAATTTTATGGATAATTTGGAGTCAAATAAATTCTAATAAAGAGCGACTTATAAGTCTAAGGAAAGTTGGGCTATCATAAACTGTGAAGCTGCGAGTAGGCAGAGACCGGAGAACAGAATTATGAACTAATCTGGCTAGCTAGGCTCGAATAGTAGATAGCCAGCGAGTCGATGCAGGACATCAATGGATCGTGACTCCGCTGGAAAACTATCAGAATTAAATTGATATATCGCATTCTTTGAGGACTACATGCTAATTGCTGTCCATTCACCAAACTCAGACACACCAAACTGTCCTATTATAGAATATCTTCGGCCTCCATTTCAAGGAAGCCAAGCATAAAGTGCAGAAAGTCCACTCATTTTCAGAAGTGGGTAGTAGGGTTGCTGATAATCATCTCCTCCAGCTCTATCAAGTCCAGCTCGAATTAGTTCGGCACTTGCTTCTCTTACAAGTAAACCTGGTAGTACATCTATGCAGCCTCTCTCAAAACTCCTATCTGATCAAAGCCTGCTACTTTCTTGCCCAAGTCGTATTTAAGCCACCGGTTCACTTCCTACTCTTCCCATTGAAGGATCTATCCCTCAAGTCTTCGCAACAGCACTAAAGTGAAACATACCAACATGTTGGCATCACTCAGGCATACTAGTCGCCAGAGGTGCAGCATTGTTTCCAAAGGTGTGTCATAAGAAAACAATGTCAGAAACCATCTGGTAGCGAAGTAGGCTACTGACAATCCCATGCTAGCAATGTGCTCATGAACAGAAGGGAGTTACTTCGCCACCTGTCCCTACAGCAACTCAATCTTAGCATTGAACTACTAAATACTCACTTGAAGATGGCGGACCTTATTCAGCAAAACTCTGCAGTACCAAAAACTCTAATGCTCGCTGAAGGCATAGAGGAATGCTGCAGCGATATAGTTGAGGCCTTGGAAGTATGAGTCAGTAGTTGCGAGTGCCCGCAAAACTCGATTGAGTTTGACCTGTCCCTCTAGCTGTTAAATTTCCTCGGTGAGGAAGGTTCTGTCAAGATCGCGGGAGTACTCGCTGCCCTCTTCGTCCTCGGGAATGATGGATGCGAGGGTGTCGTAGCGGGAACGAACCGTAAGTTATCTATTGTCTTGGAGGTGAGTGATTGTACTCCAAAAGTAAAGATCGAAGGAATGGGTCTGGAGAGAAACCTGGAAGAGCTGCATGACGACAATGCTATGTAATTTTTTTTGGATATGTGTAAGTCTGAGAAGTTCAGCAGGATAGAGAAAAGAAAGAATGTGAGTGAGAATTTTGCGATCCAGCAGGCTGAAGAGGCTGCCGTTATTAGGCAGAGAGGAAGAAACTTAGAATTCAAATTCCATTTTCTTAGCATGTTACTAGCAGGCGAACCGAAAGTCTTTGTGTTCTGGAAAAACAGCATCAGGAGTAATAGGATAAGTAGGAGTTGGTGGGGGGACGAGGGGATCAGAGTAAAAACTAGCTTCGGAGTGGGATTTGCGATTAACAAGTTACAAGAGGCACATGGGATCCGAATCCTTGAAATTATTGTTCTGAAAAGGCAGATTTTTTTATTCATTTTGACACGATGTTCCTTCATCCTCCCTTTTTAGCATGTTAATAGCTAGTGATACTGGAGGCAGGGGTTCGCTCAAAACTACTATCTAAGGAGGATCACTGTCTGTATTCATCTGTCCACATTCTTGGCCTAAGGAGATCGGGGCAACCGGCTCTTCCTGAGTTTCTGCATTGCAGGTTTGCTGGATTGAGGGATCTTTGGGGCCAGAAGATAGTACTTCCACTTGCCTTTATTAAGAAATAGACTACTTTTCTAGCTGAGATGTAAATTGAAGATTGGGCTGCAAAGGAGGAAAGTTGAATGCATTTAGGCCAGTATCAATTGAGCACACTTACTCTTCCTTCACTACAGTTCGAGCAGATATTGCCAATATGTTCTTCGCAAGAGTCGGTACAGGTTTCTTGCTAGATTTTTAATGTTTAGGAGCCTATGTTGGTGGGGGCTCGTCGAGTTCTTTTAGATTGAGGTTTGGTGGGGTGATAGACTCTAGATCATGGCAGAGTAGTGGAGACAATGCTGCAGGAGAACTCTGGTTGGGTGGAGATGGGGAGGCGTTTTCATCGATGTTATTGGGGATATGACGGTTGTTATGCTTAGAAGGGTGGCTAACGATTTCTATAATGCCGAAATTATCCATTATTGAATTGCCCTGAGCGCCTATGCTATTATTATTATTTGCCTGCTCCCAGCAGTTTGGCCTTCCAGCTGCAGGGAATTTCAAATGCAGTGAGGACAGACGAGTCGGCGGTCGAGATGCCGCTATCCGCAGGGGAGTCGCTTCCACCGGGAGCTCAAAGGTGTCTTCCTCCGGGTCCACGGAAAGGGAAGAACCCGAAGGGTGGTGGTTAGCAACATTAATATCGTTTTCAGAGCCAGCTCCCCTGACATAGTTTCTGCGGGTCGGAGGAGGGCTGATGAGGGGTTCGGAGTTCATGGGAGGGAGAAGAAGAGGAGAACCAGATGTTTGGAGAAGGTCTGAGGGAGGAGTGTAGATGAGGGAAAGATGGTTTGCCAAGGATGGGGTGGGGTGGTCTAACATATTATAATTATTGGTTATGTGATTTTGGAAATTTAGATTATGTGCTGGGTGTTTGGGAGGGGTGCCTATCTGGCCATTGTTTGTTTTAAATGCGAGGGTCTGCCGGTGGAACAGAACCATCAGGTAGGAGGCAGAGCGAGAGTCGCTGTTAGTATTTGGGAAGCTGAGCCGTGGTCCTTGGTGATGTTTAATGGCGGCACAAAACACAGTGGCAGGGTTTCACTTCGACAGTTACTGGCACTTCTCTCCATCCGCGTGCAGACAAGCATAACACTCAGCAATGCTTAAACCATACTATCAATTAGATCTTTGAAAGCAGCAACATTCCATTTGAATTACATATTATTTTCGCTGCTCAACTTAGACATCTACTACAAAGAGATTCTCCCGAAATAAACCCCGAACCCTATTCAACCAGTACCCTCAACAAAATGCTCAACACTTCCAAAGAACTCGCCCTCATTTCACAACAACTACCCCTCATGAAAAAGCTTCGATATAAACTCAACAACCAGCTGAGACACTTCAAAGAGTTCAGCCTCTTCAGACACGTTCTCCGCAAAACCTAAACTCTCCTCATACCGACTGTTACTGCTCTCCAAGCCACAGACCTTTCCAAAATACACACTGTGGACTGCGTCTCGACTCTCCTGACTCTAAGGTCTCTGCTTTAAAAAATGGAGAGTTTTGGCCTGCGCATGAAGGAATTTATTGAGAAAGTGTTACTGATTCAGTTTGCAACTTTGGCCTTGGGCGGCGTAGCAGTACTACACAGCAACACCCAGAAGATCATAAAGAAAGTATAGGCACTGGAGAAGATCCAAACAGAACTCAATAAACAGCAGAAGAAGAGTCAAATTCTTGATGTGACTTCTGGAAAGAAGGGAACTGGGGAGAATGGAGAAAAGAACCCAGCAGCCAAGAGATGAAGATGTTGAACATGTCAGGGTTTATTTATTTATTGGTTCTAGTCATGTTTGGGGTACTGAGTAGCTCGGGCCTGGAGCCTGGGAGTTGCGGTTGTTCTGTACAACTATTAGTTTAAGAAGGGGTATTAAGCTATTACAGATGTATGGGAATCCATAACCCTCAGTCCCCAGTTGTTAACTAATCCAGGATTTTAAAAATATTGATTCAATAACTAATAACACTCACTAAACAAAATCTAGATCAAAAACAGCATGTCCACTTTCAAGTCAGCCAAACAGGCACCTCTCAAACCAACCAGAAAGGCACGCTCTGAACTCACCGAAGAACAGAAACAGGAAATCAAAGAGGCTTTCGATTTGTTCGACACTGATGGCACAGGTACACAACAAACACCATCAATTCAATCTCTAACAACATCCCATCCCAGGTTACATCGATGCCAAGGAACTTAAGGTAGCCATGCGTGCTCTGGGCTTCGAGCCCAAAAAGGAGGAAGTCAAGAAAATGATCGCAGACGTTGACCGTGAAGGCAAGGGTGTCATCGAGTTCGCAGACTTCATGGAACTTATGACTGCCAAGATCGCTGAACGCGACCCACGCGAAGAAATCCTCAAGGCTTTCAGGTTGTTCGATGATGACAACACCGGCAAGATCTCGTTGAAGAACCTGAAGAGAGTGGCACGAGAGTTAGGAGAAACAATGAATGATGATGAGCTGCAGTAGATGGTGGACGAAGCAGACCGTGACGGAGATGGTGAGATCAGCGAGGAAGAGTTCATCCGAATCATGAAGAAGACGAACCTATTCTGAGTAGGCTGTGGAGTGAATCATCTAGTTAGAGAGGGCCATCATGAATTAATTCCCCTTTTAAAATCAGGACATTGGCTTGGACCATTTGACTATGATATAAACAGCAATTAATCGATAAAACAAATTAGATGGATGTCCTTGATTGGACTGTCTCGCCCCAATTTTTCAAAACCTTCCGCCCTTTTAAATTTAGCCATAATATTATCTCACCTCACATCCCCTCCTGTCAAAATTTAGAGTACCACATGGAAATCTAGCACCAAGACCTTTCTCCAGCCCCCAAAACCCGATATGCAGACATCGCCAAGAACCCCAACATCGTCCGAGAAACATCCGCCCAGCCCTCTGTCAAAGGTAGGCAAATCGAAGACATAAGTGACTCAAAAAACACAGGGTGTCGCCAGCTCATGGCTTTCAAAAGCCCTCTGCCAGACATAAAGTGTTCGATCCATCACGAATCGGTGATCCTATTCTGCTCAATCGTGGGTTGTCCGTTCCGATCGTATCTCTGCTGCAAGTGTATTTCTTCGGAACTCGAACACATCAATCTGCACACTCCTTTGATGACTCCCGGCGAGTTCTGGGAGTACCTTACTACCCAGAGCAATGTTTCAAACAATATTATTCCCCTCCTTAAAAAGACTTTTCATTTGCAGGTCGACTGGAAAGAACTGGCCAATCGACTGAAGATTGAGTTTTCCAAAAAGTTGAGGGATTTCGTGGGTGCTAAGAAAATGGAGTTTGACGCCTAGAATGCCACCAACAGGCTGCTTCTCTAAAGTCACAACAAACTCAAAAGACTTAGAAGAGCTCATCTTGTGGGTTCCCAAAATGACTCCGAGTATGTCTTTAAATTCCTCAGTTCTCCAGACCACACTCATGATTAAAAAGAGGCCTTCTTGAACTAGATTATCAGCAAGAGCCTCAACACAACCGACCGTAAATCGAGGTTCCATCAGTACCTGGACCAGTGCGAAAGCTTCTACAGACATCATATCAGACTCGCTAACATTTGTCCCCCGACCGTGAATGAGGAGTACCTTCGTAAGACATTTTTGGAGTATTTAGAGACTGTCAACAAACGTGTCCTTGAAACTTGCCAAGTCAAGAACTCGGCCATTAAAGAACTCGTCTATGTCCCTCTCGACGTCATGAGTTTAGAAGATTTGGAAAAAATAGGACCTTACAGTATCAAGCCTAAAACAAGTCTTGTCGTTCATTTATCACTGGATGCTGATTCGGGAATTTTGCCAACCGAGAAAACCTTGAATTTCATTTCAACCTACCCCGTCCATCAACTTGCACTCACATATAAGGCTGGCTCCAAAACCCTTCCTCCTGAAGCTTACGCAATAAAGCCCAGATTTTTCGCCGACACTTGTGAATCATTGGTTCTCGATTTTCAAGAAGGATTCGTTCCCAATCATTTCATACTTGGCTTGCTGGAGGCTGTAAAAGATACTATCGTCACTGGTGTCTACGACCAGGAAGATAACCCTTGGAGGCTCAAGAAACTTATGCTTCTACTCAACAAGAACCGGATCAATGACGATGTCATCCTTGAAATGACGAGATGCATCTCCTTTGTGATACCTTCCTTGAGACATCTGGAAATTTAATTGTCAGGCAACAACTTTGGAGACTGTGGTTTAGAATCCCTGACTAAAGTGATTTCTCAGTGTACAGAAAAGCTGGAGAAATTGGTCTTGGATATCTCTTGCAACTGCATTAATATGGGTTTCTGCAACCTCTTAGCTGCGATCAGTTAGCTGCACGGACTCAAGTAGCTCTCTATCGACATTTCTGGAATCGTCCTGGGGAACGACACTGAGAAGATTGTGAAGACTTTCAGCGACTTGGTGGCAGGAAAAAGCCTCAACAAACTCTCCATCGTGCTGCCCGATGTGAACGGGTGTATTGAAAGCAAAGCCTTCCACAGGCTCATCAAATAAATCGTGAACACGGCTACACTCGAATGTTCTTCTCTCGACTTACCGAATGTATCCCAGGAGAAGTTGCTGTATGAAATTGAGACCAAGGTGCTCACTGCGCCCGAAACCGCTGATTGGATCAGGAGGCGACTTTCTACCATTGCAATTTTCAGCGATGGCAAACAGCTTCATCCGCATCCTGCCCTGATACCTGCTCCGGAGGAAAACTTAAAGGAAAAGGAGAGGGAAACGAGTGCAGTTCCCCCGCATTCGACAGTAGGCACTGAAGTCTCGGCAGATTTGTCTAGCGTTGAGCGTATGGAAGAGTTCCGAGTCAAGGAGAATGTGATGATGCCCAGGGTGGGAGAAAAAGAGTTTGAGGAAGAGAATGGGAACGAGGATGATTTGGTGCTGTTGAACTGATCTGAGTTTTTAAGGTGTTGAGAGGAACGATTCCTTTAATTTTATGGTAAAAATTGACTTGGATAAACATAGCTAAACAATTTTGGGATTTTGGAGCCAAAACCTCAATCCATCATTTTAAGCTTAAGGACCCTATAGTTCATAAACTAATACACACACTTCCCGCTTTGCCTCTAATTAACAAATATCGGAAATGCAAAACCCTTACATAGAAATGTTCCAACAAATCACAGCCGAACCGTTCGCCTCCCTAGATACACTCCAGCTCATTGCTACTCAAGTAGGCCTCATCCACAATGCCCTGGGATATGCCACCAAGGCTCTTATTCATGAAGTCGCCATCGCCAAGCTCCCTCATCAGTACAAAGGATTATTCTAAGACTAACAAGGAAAGACATGTAATGAAGTGAAACAGGGACTCAAGCCTTAGTCTTTTGACCTGCACGCTAACCGATAGCACAGTCATCCAGAAATATAAAATCAAGAGGATGGAGGAGAATCATCGGTGTAAGTCTCGTAGCAACCCGAGAAACAGGATGCACCCTAACCACAATTCGCAAATATCATGGTCGAATAGAAATATGTTGACCAGTCCAATGCCTCAAAGAATGCATAGCAGCAATATGAACCAAATAGAACCTTTTTTGACTTCAGCAAGTACAAGCGCCAATATCAATCCCAGCAACCCGAAGATTCCTCTAACAAAGGGGCAGAAGAGAACCTGCCAGTTCACACCAAGTAATCCTGCCTGCCCAAGAACAGCTCTTGGAATGGGAGTTCAGATGAAGATGTGGTGTTGATCGAAGGTCCGGTCGCAGAAAGCAAGTGGAACCAGCCACGACCCCAAAACATAGAGCCTTCCGAAACTAAATTTTTAAACAATGCATAACAACCTCTAAGGGACTAAACCGTGAGGTAAAATGCTAACGAAGAGTCATCGTCATCGAGTATTTCCGAAATAATCACTACTACGGCTGCCAAGCCACTCTTTGCTGGGTTTCTCAAGCACAACAAGCAGGCCGAGCAGACTAATAAATTAGAAATCCTCAAGAACAAATTCCAGAGCAATTCATTCATGAACACAAGGCCTATACCCATCAAGGCGGTCCCTGAGGCACCTACTAAGCCCGAAAGAGTGAATCTATAGGAGTCGGACGACAGCGACATCGGGATGATAGACTTCACCGAGTTCAAGAAGAAGAAGATTTCTTCTTCGTTTTCCAAATGCGGAGTCTGTAACAAGATATCGGACACTCTGGCGCAGACTGTAGCCGGAGTATTATGCCGGAAATGTCGCGGTCAATGATGCTTTTTGAGTGCTCCAAACCATAATATGTGTTAAGCAGGGGTGAAGAAACATTGAGCATATGAGTTTAATTAATATTCAAGAGTGACTCGAGGAAGTAGAATTAGAGTATTGGTGGTATGCAAAAAGGCGATAGTGGTCATCAATCAAAACACAGTAAAATCGCTTGTTGATTAATGGTAAAAAACCATTAGTGTCTATGAGGCCCATCTATAGAGGTGCTTTCGTATTTTACCCATAAATCATATCTAGTCAGTTTAATTTCAACCCAGAAGAACATCGCTACCTACCCATTATGGATTTTTGTTACTCCCAGCCTATTCCTCCCAACACCCCTCCTCCTTCGCGCAGCTTCGTCCAGACTCCCATCAGAAGAGAAGTACTTTGGAACGATGTGAGTCCTGGAGACCATTTCGATATCAGGAGGTACTACCCGCCTATTCGAACCAAAATTATATTTTAATGTAGATCCATGATCGCCCGCGTACCTGGAGATAATAAACGATTCATGGGTCAGGATCTAGACATCGTTTGTCTGCTCCAAGCGGCAGAAATAGAGCGACTAACCTAGTGTCTCGAAGACTACCGGCTCAAGTAACCAGGTGTTCGATCCATCCTATCTTGTATTAATGCTGTGTCTAGATTGCGCGAGGTCCAGAGGATCAACTTCGACAAGCACAGCTATGAAATCCAGATCAAGTAGCTGATGGAGCGTGGAGCCGAAGCAGACACCTTCAGAGTCGAGAACCTGAAGCTCAGGGAGTTTATTCGACAACAAGCAGTAAATACAATTTTCCAACATATTATGGTCATTTTGTTTCATGATGACTTTCTAGGCCTAACTTGATAGTCTGAGATCCCAATACAATGGTAATAGTTTGGCTGGATTAGAGAGCAAATATGAGAGTTCCCTCAAGCAGATCTAGGTACTCTATAGGGAGAATACTACCATGAGAAACGAAATAATGATTCTTAAGACAGAGGTCAATAACTACGCCCTCAAGCTAGAAGCACTTAATCGTTCGCGTTTAAAAGAGATTGAAGACATAAGATCAAGCTTGACTATCCACTCTTCGACTGAAAGAGAAGTCCATATTTTGCAGCAGAGATCCAGGACAGAGCGAGTGCAGTTGGAGTTCGAAATCAGAAGGCTCAGAGAAACATTAGAGATGAGGACTCGCGAAATTGAGGAATTGAGGAGACAGAATCAGACGATGGCTGTTCAGATCAAAAATGTGTCGACGAAGTCTACATCAACCATCGAGCTGGAGAGGAGAGTCCAATAGTATGAGCACAGACTCGTGGTGGTATCCCAAGAAATTCATCGATTGACAACGATAGTCCAAGTAAAGTCTGGAGAGAACCAAGGACTTCTCCAGAAACTACAGATCGTTGAAATCTAGAATTCAAGGATCAAGAGATAGCACCTTGCAGCCGTGACTAAGGTGCATACGCTGACTCTGCAACTGACCCAGTTCACTCGTGAGCTGACCCTGATGAGTTCGAGGTTGCAGCAACACGATATAAGGATCAATGTTAACGCTACTCCAGCAATCCACACAACAACGCACGAAATATAAACCATCAAAATTCGGTATACACAATAAATAGGGAAACTGACTTTCGAACTGAAGAAAGTTATCGGAGAAAACCAGGAGTATATAAAGTCACTACATAAACTGGCTATCGATGCAGACAACGATAGGAAAAAACTAGAAGAGCAGATCGACAACCTCAATAGGACCAACACTCTCCTCAGGAGCAGGGTCTAGTTAGGAGGCTCCTCTACGAATGCCGAGAGCGACGTCAGCATCAGACTCAGTAGGGAGGTTGAGGACTATAAACAACAAATTACAGTCATAAACAATGAAAGAAGAAGGTACGAGACGGAGATCCAA
The DNA here is from genome assembly GCA_023053545.1 of Lepidurus packardi. Classification (NCBI taxonomy): domain Eukaryota; kingdom Metazoa; phylum Arthropoda; class Branchiopoda; order Notostraca; family Triopsidae; genus Lepidurus; species Lepidurus packardi. The sequence continues at coordinate 36,025 of JAKZAN010000174.1, forward strand.
AGATTGCTAAGTGAAGTGCAAAGGTTCCAGCTACAAATGGATGAGATTTCTAGAGATTCGCAACTCGCTAGCAGAAGACTCGAGAGCCAGAAGGCAGATTTGGAGAATCAGGTTATGCAGCTAAAAATGGAGATATAAAGACTAGGCGAAAGCAATATGAGGGCTAATAGTGATGTGAGCCGGATGAGGTTGCTGGAAAGTGAGTTCGAGAGTAAGCTGTCAGACATGGAGTTCAAGCAGAGAAGGTTAGTGACGGAGTATGAGATGAAGATTGAAGAGTGGAAACAGCAATACGAAAATACACAGGAGAGGTATTATAGATTAGAGCAAGAAAAAAGAAGGGATCTACAAGTGTCAGAAGAGAATAGGCAAGATAGCCTTCAGAAAATATCAGAGTACGAAAGAAGAATACGATTGCTAGAGCAGAGTATTGAAACAGAGAGAAGCAACAGGGGGGATAGAACAAGATTAGAACAAGAAAAAGACCAAGAAATGTATGAGCTTAAAGTGCAAATCACACAAATAACCACTTACATAGAACAACTAACACTAAAGATCACTACACTGAGCGAGGAAAAATAAATTTATAAAGGCAGAGCAGAGGAATATCAGTATCTAGAAGGAAGATTCAACGATCTGAACGGCAGAGTGTCAGTTTTGACAAGGGAAAATGAAGAGTTGGTAAGAGTGAACCAAGAAGCACATGAGCTGTTCAACAGGATAGGCGACTACGAGAGAAGGATTAACGTCTTGGAAGAAGAACTCCATAGACTGACTTGGGAGAACCAGCAGCTGAAGGATAACAGTGGCAACAGCACTGAGGCCAATGAGCTGCGAGGCAAGGTGACTACGATGACAACTGAAATCAGCCAGTACCAGATCCGCATGACCTCCCTCACACAAGAAATAGAGACCTATAAGAGGAAGGTCGTCGATCTCGAGTCCCTACAAAGGAGCTTCAACGATCTGAACGGCAGAGTGTCAGTTTTGACAAGGGAAAATGAAGAGTTGGTAAGAGTGAACCAAGAAGCACATGAGCTGTTCAACAGGATAGGCGACTACGAGAGAAGGATTAACGTCTTGGAAGAAGAACTCCATAGACTGACTTGGGAGAACCAGCAGCTGAAGGATAACAGTGGCAACAGCACTGAGGCCAATGAGCTGCGAGGCAAGGTGACTACGATGACAACTGAAATCAGCCAGTACCAGATCCGCATGACCTCCCTCACACAAGAAATAGAGACCTATAAGAGGAAGGTCGTCGATCTCGAGTCCCTACAAAGGAGCTTCAACGATCTGAACGGCAGAGTGTCAGTTTTGACAAGGGAAAATGAAGAGTTGGTAAGAGTGAACCAAGAAGCACATGAGCTGTTCAACAGGATAGGCGACTACGAGAGAAGGATTAACGTCTTGGAAGAAGAACTCCATAGACTGACTTGGGAGAACCAGCAGCTGAAGGATAACAGTGGCAACAGCACTGAGGCCAATGAGCTGCGAGGCAAGGTGACTACGATGACAACTGAAATCAGCCAGTACCAGATCCGCATGACCTCCCTCACACAAGAAATAGAGACCTATAAGAGGAAGGTCGTCGATCTCGAGTCCCTACAAAGGAGCTTCAACGATCTGAACGGCAGAGTGTCAGTTTTGACAAGGGAAAATGAAGAGTTGGTAAGAGTGAACCAAGAAGCACATGAGCTGTTCAACAGGATAGGCGACTACGAGAGAAGGATTAACGTCTTGGAAGAAGAACTCCATAGACTGACTTGGGAGAACCAGCAGCTGAAGGATAACAGTGGCAACAGCACTGAGGCCAATGAGCTGCGAGGCAAGGTGACTACGATGACAACTGAAATCAGCCAGTACCAGATCCGCATGACCTCCCTCACACAAGAAATAGAGACCTATAAGAGGAAGGTCGTCGATCTCGAGTCCCTACAAATCACGATAGACTCACTACATTCTCAACTTGACACTTACCAACGATAAAATGAATAGCTCCGTTCTTCCCGACTTTAACTTCAAGACGCATTGTCCCAGTACGATAAGAAAATCTAATAGCTTTTTGCGTAGCTCAATAGACTCGGTTCACTTTTATTCTAGAGGGATAACTAAATAAGTGAGTTAAGAACATTACTCTAAGACAGATAATCTGCTCTATCAAACTTAACTAATGAATACAAAAACATAAAGACTCATCTAGAAGAATTTAAGCCAGAGACCACAATGCCTTCAAAATCTGATTAAAAACAACGGGAGTATCAGGCTAAGGTGAATGAGTATGAGGATAAGTGCGATATTCTCTCACACTAAATATAAAGAATGAACCACATCATTATTGATCTTGAACTTAGGCTCAGAGAGGCAGAGAGCTTAAAGGTTGATGCATAAGTTCGATAAAGCAACAGTAATAATGAAAGGTAAGTAATAGAAAAAAGATATAAAGAAAAAGAAGAAAGGGCGATCATTACGCTAAACTAGAATGAAAAACTAAGACTAAAATTGGCATAGTACGAGAACAGAATCGCTCTGCTTTCACAAGAAATCGAGAGGCTTAATGCTCTGATTGCCGCTAAAGGTAAGGAGTCTCTCCAGCATGTTGGGGACAGTGACCACCTTAACAGGGTCATTGCTGAGCTCCAGATGAGGCTGACGACCATCACTGAAGAGTACCGAGTGTCCCAGGAGAACATTAGGGTCTCAACCACACAAACCACCAAGGTCATGAACGAGTACAACGAACTCAAGCTCAAGTATTCGCAACTCGCTAAGTTCGATAGCTTCATCAAGGTGGAGACTTTGGCCAAAGAATTGCCCAGTACGAGAACAGAATCGCTCTGCTTTCACAAGAAATCGAGAGGCTTAATGCTCTGATTGCCGCTAAAGGTAAGGAGTCTCTCCAGCATGTTGGGGACAGTGACCACCTTAACAGGGTCATTGCTGAGCTCCAGGTCATGATGAGAGACTTTGGCCTGACGACCATCACTGAAGAGTACCGAGTGTCCCAGGAGAACATTAGGGTCTCAACCACACAAACCACCAAGGTCATGAACGAGTACAACGAACTCAAGCTCAAGTATTCGCAACTCGCTACTGAGTTCGATAGCTTCAGGCTTCAAGGTGGAGACTTTGGCCAAAGAATTGCCCAGTACGAGAACAGAATCGCTCTGCTTTCACAAGAAATCGAGAGGCTTAATGCTCTGATTGCCGCTAAAGGTAAGGAGTCTCTCCAGCATGTTGGGGACAGTGACCACCTTAACAGGGTCATTGCTGAGCTCCAGATGAGGCTGACGACCATCACTGAAGAGTACCGAGTGTCCCAGGAGAACATTAGGGTCTCAACCACACAAACCACCAAGGTCATGAACGAGTACAACGAACTCAAGCTCAAGTATTCGCAACTCGCTACTGAGTTCGATAGCTTCAGGCTTCAAGGTGGAGACTTTGGCCAAAGAATTGCCCAGTACGAGAACAGAATCGCTCTGCTTTCACAAGAAATCGAGAGGCTTAATGCTCTGATTGCCGCTAAAGGTAAGGAGTCTCTCCAGCATGTTGGGGACAGTGACCACCTTAACAGGGTCATTGCTGAGCTCCAGATGAGGCTGACGACCATCACTGAAGAGTACCGAGTGTCCCAGGAGAACATTAGGGTCTCAACCACACAAACCACCAAGGTCATGAACGAGTACAACGAACTCAAGCTCAAGTATTCGCAACTGCACTATGAGTACCAATCCACAGTACATAGGCTTTCTGAAGGAGGCAATGTGCAACAAATCGTTTCCCAATACCAAGCAAAGATCTCTCAATACTAAAGCCGTATTTTCATTCTGAATCATTAGGTGCAGCGTCTTAACTCTATTATATCTCCCCTTAATCTGACGATTAACAATTACAACTCCCGTCAGCTTAATTAGGAGCAACTTTCCCTTCAATTTGCGGCACTTGAGAAAAAACTGATGGTTTTAAGCTTGGAAAATTCAGCTATGAATGAGTAGCTGCAGCAATACCAGGAGGAGTTGCGCAAGTCATCTAGCAGTGCTAATATCCTGAACGATGAAGTCTCTAAATTTAAGGACACCCTGACCTTCTACAATTCCAAGTACATTTCTCATTCAAACTAACTTTAATCTGTTTAGAATCACAAATATCTCGACCTACTTCACGAAGATCGAGCCTCTACTTGTCCAGACCAAGAGCGAGAATGAGTTGCTCAAGAAACAGAGATACTAGCTTGAACTAAAGCTGCAGTCCTTTGAAACTCTCGACGAAAGCGTACATCTCTAAGTCTATAATGTCCCACACTTTAAAAATGTAGAACGAATATCTCATCAAAGAAATCGACCGGCTGAACTTGGTTATCCATCAATTAACCAAGGAAGTGAGCGAGCTAAGGCTGCTGTACGTTGACCACCAGTCTCTGTCGAAACGAATCGCGTAGTATCTAGCTTTGTTCGTGGTGCTGTTCGCCGAAATTGAGTCCTTGAGAAAGCGTGTGCTTGAGAGTGAAAACTAAGCGTAATCAGTGAGAAGACAGAGTCTGATGCTATCGCGACGGACAAACAAATGATAAGTTTATTCGTGATTGTAGTTGGAGTGAAATGGGTTGAGGATATGAGAGAATAGTACCAACGATCTCGCTGGGTCAAATTGATCTAAATAAGTGGCGAAAGTATTCCAGATCACTATAGATGAACTCGGTATCAACATTAGTTAAATAGACTGCGTATGAGTCTTTTTAGCAATATTCAGACTTTACCAGTTTTAGAACAGTTTTTGAATTTTCTACGTGTATTGCTTTGGCCTGGTCGGGCACGGATAGAATAGTTTCCGAATCAGACCTCCGCAGCGGCAGACGCCTCTTCAATATGTCCTACCGTGGACTTTCCATCAGGATGTGCGTATCATAAACAAAATGTTTTGGGCCAGCTTAAAGCATAATAAGCACTTATAAAGTTCAACTAACGCTTATTAATATGTTCTCTTCTTTCCTGGAGTTTCGAAAACTCGCAAATAATTACTGCACGCTTCATCATCCGCCAATGTCGCCTGAAACAGACCTTACGATTGCAAGACTTGCCTTGCCGGGATGCCCGGATCGACGAGTGACGGCACTGTGTTCTGAACTGGCTGGTGGTGCCCACGCCATTAGTAATTATAGAGACTGACTCCTATTTAAATAATGCTGGCTGACTACAGTTTATATTGTCTAGACGAGGACAAGCATCTATCAACATACCTTGGATCTCAGTACCCTCTATCTATATTCCCTAATAACTCAAACTCTCTTGGACAATTTAATAGAAAATAATCCATTTTAATTTTTAATTTTCGCATTCTCCCTTTCTTCCCAGCCCATGGCCTCCTTCTTTTCTCCCTCCCCTTCTTATAAAACGTCCAGTAACAACTCTCTTTCTTCTCAGCCCCTCACCCTCTTCCGCTAGCTCTGCTTCGGACCCTGTTTCCCCACCCATCCCAGCTCTGCCACTCCTCCCCACTCCCTTCTGCCTATCCCTTTACAAGTGTTCCCCCACTCTTAGAATAAGGCCAACAAATATCTTCGGCCCAGGTGCCCATACCGACAATAGAAATTATCAGTCTCGGCCTGGAAAAACAAATCTGAGATCCTTACCTTGCCCTAACCTGAGGATCTGAAAGTCAATGAAAAATCCCATCAGCCAGAAATAGAAGTTTTAAAAATCCCCCCTTTGTTGTTGAGCCAAGATCCCGGAATCTCTTAAACTCTAGTCAGGCAAAGAGATGGGGAAAGGCTTCATCCCTATTTCGTCCGTTAAAACACGGGGGTCAGCCATATTGTCAGCAGGAACACATAAACTTTGAGTAGCTAGAGCTGCGAAGGCCAGGCAGTCACCATGTAGAGTCAGTCTTTTTTAAATCTAAGGAATCTGGTCCGCGACCTAAAGCATGACGAGTCTCACTTTATCTTCGAGCCAGTAAATACGGAACCCTCGAGTGCCAGGAAAATACTGGACACCACCTGCATTGTCCGGAAAGATATCAATGAAGTTACTAAGTCATCCATGAGCTCGCACAGATAGACCAATGCAGGAGGTAGAGATAACGACAGACAACGCGTTCTAGAAATGGGGGCCTCCGAGTCTGCAAGAGACGGGCCTGGGGATGGTGTCAACTGGCGAGCAAAGTGTGACCTTTAGAGGCTGAGACAACTGACCCAAAGGGAGGCTGCATACAATTCGGAGAGTATGGTCAGAATCAATAATACTGCCGAAAATATAAAATCAAATCCCAACGTATTGACCAAACTGTCTACTATCAAGTCATTCGGTATCCAGTACGATATACAAAACTCCAACAGCGTCCAGGTTTCGCGTTACGAGGATTCATTGCCTCGCAATAGCTCCTCCGACAACACCTCACACATCGAACCTTATCAGTCCCCCCCTCGCCTTGCTTCGAAGGAGTACAGTAGCCATTTTATCCGCTCAAACCAGATCGCATCCGTCTAGAGCAGCAACTCAGCACAACCAGCTTCTTTTACCAGCATTAAAATACCCAAAACCAAGCCGACTCCTAAATTCTCCCATGCACTTCTCAGTCAGAAACCACTGTAATTTTTCTAAAGGGAGGTCTGCTCCGTTCCTGGTTCCCAGATATAGTCAGGTCTGCAGAAATCAGCAACGCCCAGAGAATCCTCAAAGTAACCGTCGCTGCTGAACCGCGTCCCCAGCACCACCTCTCATAAATATCCCGCAGAAGACCTATCGAACTCTATGCCTCCGACAATCCTGAGCATCTAGAAAACTTCACAAATTCATGGGGGCTGCCTGAACTTCAAAAATATCCAGTCCGTTGGCTACAGTTTCTCAGAGATAAACAATGATGAGATATCGGTCGCCTTGGGGCCTAAGCACTATTCACCTGCAATGCTCAGCGCCAAGCACCGCATCCATGCGACTTTCGGAGACCTTCCTCAGGTCGATTTATTCATGGAAACTCCTGTTGGCCCTTTTCCTCAGCTTTATTTACCCATAAGTGAAGTTTCAAATATGGTGATGTGCGGACAATCTAACTCACGCCATCACTCCAGGAAGTTCAGGAGCGATAATATCACTGATAGGGCTTACATCTACAAGATTGTAGATGGACAAGACCTGGGTCAACTCGGCTCTCCCCCAGGATCAGCGAATACGGAGTCAGAAGCACGACTCGAGTCCATGACAACAGTGCGACCTCTGGAGCCGAATAGAGTGTCTAATTGGGAAGAAAATAGCGAAAGCGGGGGCTGTCCATCGAGCATGGGAAGCAGAAGTACGATTCATAAGAGGAAGTTGAGCAAAAATGTGATGGCCCTTTCTAATCTGGACTCTATTCTTCTGAGTAACTGAGTAAATGAGTGCCAATGTTTGCCAGTGATTTTCTATGGAAGCCATGCTACAGGATTTGGTGGTTGGGACATAGATTTGCTTGTCTGGTGTGGCAGGGCAAGGAATCTTGTCTAGTTTCGCAATCAGATTTCCAGCAACCCCATGAATTTGAAAGACATATGTCCTTCCTGCACGACCTCGGCTCATTCAATATATTATAATTATTAATTATCATAACCCTCACGCCCATATCATGAACTTCATCGCCAACCGGGCCCTGCGCACTCTCACCTCAGCTCCCCGCTACAACAAGATTGCCTGGAACAGCGGCAACCCTTACAACACCAGGTGGCAGTTCAAGTGGAGACACGCCTACTACACCTACCCCAAGGACAACTACGAGCCCACTCGCGTCGCTAAGCCCGAGGACACCGCCGCCGTCAAGCCTGTCTTCTGGTCCTACGTCCAGGATGTCATCTTCAGAGCTATCCCCCAGGCCAAGTACCCCTCCTCGTGTCTCACACACAATACTCTTCCTTACTTTTCAACATATCGGCAGGCTATGGTACCACCGTCGCGAGAGAGTTTATGATACTTTCCAACTGTACGTGCTGCCCTTCACCTCCCTGTTCTTCTGGCAGTTCTTCGACCTTGGTCTTGGGTTCAAGATGTTCACGATCCTTCCTTGGGTGCTGTTCTACGTCAGAATGCGCGACAGATCTCTGGACCCCGACTTCAAGGAGACCTATCTGCTTGAGATGATCTATAACAACCCCGAATTAAAGAGCCTGTTCTCCGTGGACACGACCCACGTGCTCGACTACGACTGCGAGTACGACCAGGGCATGCCCTGCGAAAAGAAGTTCCCCGAGTTCAAGAACAAGTTCTGGCGCTTCTTCAACAACGATACCCACATGGCCACCGGATTCTACAAGTTCGCTGACGTCGAGTCGGGAGCCACCATGCACCTGAAAGTAAAACATTGGAATCCCTAACAATAAACCCTCAATATTTGTGCCTCCTTAGTTCAAAACCATGCCCATCCCCGGCAAGTTCAGGTACCAGATCGGAGAGCCCTTCTTCTTCTACGACATGAGGGCCGAAGTCACCCAAAACGGTGTGTTCAAGGAGGTGGTGCTTGTGGACGAAGCAGAGAGCCTGAAGACGTATAGACCTTTCCTGCTGATCATCTGATATAGTGCACTTACACGCAAATGGTTTATGCCTATATAACCCTAGACAACATTTAACAAAAAGATTCGCAATTAGAACAGGGAAGAAGCCGTTCGTATCTGATAATATTCGGGTGGGCTCCTCGAATAGATCGATTAAAGATAGCAACAACCCGAACGAGTTAGAAGAAGCAAAATAAACACCCGCCTATATTTCACTATAGTTTCCTCCTCGGTCTTTTCTGCAGGTTGAAACAGTAGATGCCCAGGTACTCCGTGATCTCCGTAATCGTCGCGTAGAGGAACGTGATGATTGTGAAGATGTTCAGGCAGAAGCAGGTCCAGAACAGTCCGACCATTGCGCGTCTCATCCCTGCCATTTCCAGCAACACCATCAGCACCGTGGTCACGATGAACAGAACGATCTCCCGATGGAAATATTGGAATTGCATCTACAGTCCATTGAGTAAGATTAGGTTGTCGAAAGTAGTGTTACGTGGGTGACAGAGCAGATAATCATTTTGCAGACCAGCAGAGACATCAGGATTCCGAAGTTTACCAGGATGATGCCGCTGAACTGGTCATAAATAGATAGTTGGATCCAGATCAGTTCCATGATCACCAAAGCCACCATAGACATCCACTCTCCTAACATCTGCCCCCGTTTCTCCTTCGGGGCGCTGAGCAGCGTCATGACATAGCTGTAGATGACCATCAATGTGACAACGACGAAGATAGTGTATACTATGACCATCTTGGCGCTGAGGGTCAGCAGCCACTTGAGGCCTGGCGAAGAAGCATAGATCGAAGCTGTCACGGAGCCAGGAATGAAGAAGTCAAGGTTGATATTCCAAGCATCTTGGCCAAAGAGGAAGGTATAGAGGTGCATGAGCAAACAGATGAGTTCAACTTAAGTGACTCCGAAGTTGCCGACGTTGGTAATGAGGACCCCCGTGTGATACTCCATCCAGTTTGCGGTCCAAAAGCCGAGCTGTCCTGTCTATGCGTTTTTAGAAAGATATTGGTCAGAAAGATGATTATTTACGATAAAAATGATATAGGCCTCTTCTCTGTCAAATTTACAGGCTTCGCACACTGCCAGGATAAAGAAGCTGATCGAAAAGGAATCGCACCCATGATCGAACAGCTGGCCGAGCGGAGAGCTACTCTTGGTCCTACGAGCTTGTTTCCCATCGATGGCGTCGAGGGTAGAGTACAGGAACATCCCGACCACAGCGAACAGGAATGTCCAGCGAGGGATATCCTGGGTGAAGGTAAAATCGTAGCAGAGCATGATGCCGTATGAGAATATTCCGAAGAGCCAGCCGATGAAGGTGATGAGGTTGGGAGCCATGGTCTAGGGTTTATGTGGTATTGAAGGGACGAAAGGTTACTTCGGGGAGAAGCTTGACGGCCCACTCCCAGAAAGGGTTAAGTTTGTTGTCGAGAGTGGAGTAGCCTCCAGACTTGTACTTGTAGAGGTCAAGCTGTTTGAGTCCCTATTTGGTGATGTATGCCATAAGTAATGAATAGTGTATTTTTCTATAGTTTTATATTTGTGTATGGCAATTCCTTACATCGGCACTCTCCTTTACGCATTTAGAAGCAGAACCTTGCTAAAAGTAAAAGCAATCTAAATGACTATTTATGGTAGTCGACGTGAAGCTGTGGTAGGGTGGGATTATCAGAGCACTCACGAGGATTATCAACGATCCCATCACGGGTACTTCAAGGGGTTCTCGTTTAAATCGTACAAACACTTTTCATTAAATTAATCGGCAGCAGTCCAAGACATAATAACCACATCTCGCAACAACTCTCCCATGGACACTCTTGTGCTGACCGAGTTATTCCGCAATCTAGACTCCACCAATACCAGCATCAGCAACATCACTGCCTACTGCTGGAACAACAAAAGCAGTGCCGACGAAATCGTCAAAGTCCTCGAAAGGGAAATGCTCGCTGCCAAAAAGGACCGCAAACTTCCCTTCCTTTATGTCGTCCACGATCTCCTAGTCAAAAGCAGTTCAACCGGCAAGACAGACTTCGCTAAAGCTATCGGCTCCAAGATTAAAGGACTCGTCTCTGACTTCGCAAAGTAATGACCCACCTCTTCTCATATATGGCACAGAAACTCTGATAGCATCAACGACACGACCAATGTACTGCGGCTCATCGAGTAGTGGAACGCGGAGCAGATATATGCCGGTTCGTTTATCTAGAAGCTGAAGGACCTAGTGGTACATACATTCGACCCTCATCGCATAATAACTCACTTCATCTATAGCTCCCAACCTACAAAAGACTAGCCGAAACAGCAGACTACACTAAGAATGAAAAGGTGAACATGAAGTATAGCAAAACGTTCCTCATGGACTACCAGACAGTCAACGAGTGGGAACTTACCAATAAAATATACGAGGATGTCGTCACCAAGACAGAAATCGACGCCAAATTGGTTCGTTTCAACAACGAGTACAACAAACTAGAGCTAGACACTGCCGCTGCTCCACCCGAGCTGATGGGGAGGGTAGAGGAGCTACTGAGAGTGGCGGAAGACTATAAAGGGTCGCTGATGAGGCTGATCTGCGAGTATCATCAGGACTACAAGATGCTGTCGGAACAGTGCAAGAATGAGATTCAGAACACGGGTCTGTAGCCCAAAGACTCATCCAGCCAGTTGAACAGATGATTCGTTGCTTATTTAACTTTATGATAGTGTGCTAAAGAATACCTTGAGGATGCAGTCTGGAAGCAAAGAGTGTCTGGGCGCAATAATTAAAAGCCAAAAGTTCGTTTTTTATCCATTGTATTGCTGCCAAAATGAGTCATACCCCCATCACTATTAGCTCTGATGAAGAGTCCTAACCAACTTCGGAACCAAAGCTGCTCCTTCTGAAGAAGTCTTTCTCGGGTCATCAGGCTTTACTTCGAAATCCCTACTTCGTGCATGTACTTGGCAGATTTCCCATTCAGGATGAATCTGAAAAGAATAAGCTTGGGTATGTAGAGATTTTGAGAGTAAAACAAGACGACAAGCCCCTGTTCAAACTTTTCGAGCATCTACGGTACACTAACTTTATATGTGGCCAAGTGAGTGGGTTTTCGAATAGTTAGCCCTTGCTGCAGCTCCATATGTATACGCAGGAATTCCATGGTCGACAAGGAGTCATGTTGGAGGGGAGTCTCGCAGCCGTGGCTGCAAAGTGGCTGAACTTCCTGAACTATTCCATCGAAGCTGACGACTAGAATATTGTGCTCCAAAGGGTCTGGACAATCTATCAGACTTATATATTGGCTTATGAACTCCATCTAGAAAATCTGCTAGAGGATTACCGAACATTCGAAAACATCAAGTACCCGATGTGGGTCACTGGAGCAGACCTGCAGAAAGCGTTCAACGACCTCGGGAGAGAGATGTATAGCCTTGAAGACATCGTGGTCACTGATTTTTAAACTCATTGTGGGATGCACGAATAAACCTCGGAACTAGAGTATCATGTCCTCCTCGAATCCTTTCTTCGGTCCAGGTCGGAGAACTCATCTTCGAACTCATCTTCGAACTCATCTTCGAACTCATCTTCGAACTACACGAGAATACCGTGGGAGACATTACCTGGGAAAATGCAGAAGGCCCACTCTAAAGTGTGTCACCTTTTAAAATTTGGCTCTATTTTTGACTGCCACCGGTACTTCAGCCAATAATTGACCTCAAGTCATAGGCCCTCACTTATCCTGGGCTGGGCCACTCCCCAATTTCGATTTCAAGCGACGGCTCCTCCCTACCAAGCACAGGTTCTGCTCAACCATGGACGAGCCGTACTCGAGGTTTATGTCATCAATTACTCGCACCTAAATGTCCTGCCCTCTTTCCAAAACATTGTTTCCACGTTCACTAAAACGAATTCCAAGACATTTGCTGACACCATTATCCTGTAAAATTTACCTCTGAAGCTAGTTCGTCTACAGAAGGGAGCTCTGTTGTACATGCAACCTGGTGCTTTCTGCCATGTAGTTGGGAGAGGGTAGGAGATCATGTTTTCAGCTTGGCAACTGGTTCCTTTGGTGGGAGAGAACATGCTGCGATTGGCTCAACATGTGCATGCGTATGTGCCGGAGTTTCGACTTTGGTAGTTTGCGGAGACTATCGTGAATACGCGTATCGACCTTGATGCTGCGATAGTATTGAGTTCGGAAATGCAGAATCGAATGAAGGAAGAAGAAAGAACATATATCTTCAGTCTGAAGCATCGGTATCCCGATATTGAAATACGAGCTCTGGATGGGAAAGACCCCCGATGTCAAAAGTGTGGACGCGAGGTCAACTACATTTATTTATTGGACCAGCGAAAGCAGCAGCAAAGGCTGAAATGTCTGAAGTGCGCAGTTAGTGGGCGGGTAGGCAAGGATGGGAGGTACTCGGTCTACACTTCGGTGCACCCTCTGGTTATGCAATCGAACTACACTGTGAAGGATACTGGAAACTGATGAAGGGGAGAAGACACTGGTGTAATCAACTGCTGGATCGAAGCTTAATAGTTGAAGCATACCGGTTTCTGTGGGAAATTTGTGTTTGTTTTCATTAGTCTGCTATTTCCAAATATCTCAGCCACGTTCTCAATTATGGTCCAGGACGCAGCAATCGATTGCACCCGATTCTGATGTTATTTAGTGGTTTTCTGAAACGAATTTTCCCAGTTTATTCCCCACTTCCCACCAGAATACTAAACACCACACTTCAATAAACTTTCAACTCCAATCAAAACATCACACACTTTTAACCATATGGGAAACTCCCAGGACAAAGACGCCAACGTCGATCTCTACTACAGCCTCGACCAGAACTGCTACACTGCCGGCGATACAGTCCACGGCACTGTCTTCCTCAACGCCAAGTCCAACCTCGATTACTCCGCAGTCTATGTCAGACTCGAAGGCCACTAGCACTGCTAATGGTCCGAGGGATCCGACTAAAATAGAACCTACTACAAAGGCGATAAAAAAATATATTAGAACGAATACCTGCTCTCTAAATTTCCGTCGGGACTTAGTTTTGGACACTACTCTTTCCCCTTCGCGATTCAGCTGCCCCCGACTCTCCAAGGTTCATACCTTAAAGACGGAGATAAAGATTTCCAGATCTATTATCCTCTCAGCGCAGTCCTCGTCGACTACACAGCCAAGAAGAAACCTCAAAAATTCACGAGTAATATCACAATAGTTGAACCTTTTCGGCTCCAAAATGGTGTGATTGGTGGCAAGAGCAGCACTGTCCCTTCACTTTGCTGTTGTGAGCTGGGCCAGTCTAAAATTGATGTTAATATCAGTCAAAGCAATGCTACGAACGGCACTCGCATAACTGTCCAGGCCTTTGTAGACAATAGGAACAGCAAGGCTTCTATTGATAATGTTAGTCTCAAACTGGTCCAACATCTCTTTGTGCAGGATAATAACGGTACCTTTAGAGATTGGACGACTGTGCTTGGCCACCAGTCCTCGAGTCCATTCCCCAAGGGAGCTGAAGAACGCCAGGAGTTTGAACTGGTGATACCTTAAATCAAACACTCGACTGCGATCGGAGAGATCGTAGCAAACTACTACACGCTGGACGCGAAATCGAACATGTCAGGGTACTTGTGCTTTTGCAGCTGCTGCATCGGCAACGAGCCGAAGGTCAGTAGTCATATCTATTTGCGAGCACAGTCGCCCGAATGCTAGTAAAAGATAGAGGTGGCGGCTCCTCCAAACTGGAGTCCTGTGTGCGCCCAGAAGACGGTTTTCGATTCAGGTTCGGTCGGCCATACATTCTCGAAGAATCGGAATTTGTAGTATATGAACCGGCAGTACAATGCTTGACAATTAATATGCGATAATAATCCTGTCAGAAATGAATGAATATTGGAGAAGGCGCTATGAGGCAGCCAAGGTTCGGTAGACCATGTTCTCATTTGGCTCTATAATATCATAATTTCTATCATACTTAAACATCCATACTCAGATATCACATTATTATATGGGCAATCAAAACACCAGAGACCCCAATCTTGGGATCTACTTCTAGCTTAATAGTTCTTTCTTCATTGCTGGCTAACCAGTCGCAGGCGTAGTCTATATCAACGCAATAAAGGATCTGTCCTACGATGCTCTTTACCTCCGTCTACAAGGTTTTGAGGATTCTCGCTTGAATAACAGTTGGGGGAAAACTAAGCAAAATAAATTCTACGAAGACGAGTATTTGCTTAATAAGTTTGAGATGGGGCTGCATCAAGGTCAGTATTGCTTTCCCTTTGAGTTCCGGCTTCTCTAGAGTCTCCAGGGTTCTTACTAGGGGCTGGTGGATGGTGCGCGCATCTCGTATTATTTGAGTGCTTTGCTGGTTAGCTACTCTAACAAGAAAGGTGTGCAGAAGTTCACTAACAATCTGACCGTAATTTAACCGTTTCGCCTAGCCAATACAGCGACTGTGCGGAACAATGCCTCTATCCCCAAAATATGGTGGTGTTGTCCAATTGGAAAGTCATCACTGACTGTAAACTTCACGACAAACAATTCTGTTGCTGGCAAGACTGTCAAGGTCATTGTTTTCCTCGATGACAGCTGTTCCTCTTTTAAGACAGACCGCATCAAATTGTAACTCAATCGACACGTATTCAGATAAGGCCATTAAGGAATTGCCCAATAAGAGACCTTTCCTGTCACTTTTCAGAGCTCGCAGGCCTCAGCCCGTAGGGGAGATGAGGGCAGTATAGAGTTGGATATGCAGATTCCCAATATATTTTATTCAACCGCCATCGGGTAGCGTGTGGCTAACTACTATACTTTGGATATCAAAACAGAGATATCATCTTGCTGCTGTGTTAGGGACCAGCCACAAGTAGAACATCCGATCTTTCTGAGAGCCACCCATCCGTACAAAGTAGAAATACATAACATGATTCCTCCAGAGAATTGGAATCCAGTTTGGGCTCGGAAAACTCTTTTCACGGTGGCTAACTATTCGAACCATGTGTACAGCGGTCCTGAGAAGCTGAGGTCGATGAACAGAATGTATAATTCCGGATGGCCGGAAGAGGGAGTTCCAGCCAATCACTAAGGGAGCGCAAGAGCGATGCAGGAGACAGTGGAGACGAGAAGAGAAAGTCTATGATTCTTATATAGAGTTGGTAATCAGGATAATTGATTTAGTTTAGAAGAACGAGTGAGTAAATGGCTGGTCAACCCTATAATACTCTCACCATTTAATTACACTTCCATTGACGGAGCCACCACAAACACGCCTAGTAGCTCTCATGTCCGATACCCCCAAGCTCAACGAACTCTACCACTCCCTCATTAATGAAATGTCCAAAGATGTCCAGGGATTCACAGCTGTCGAATTCATCGCAACCAAAACCCATCGCAAGCCTGGATAAATCATCCTCGCATCTCTCCTCCTTCTCATCACCCTCACTATTGTGGGAGTCACCCAGCATTATGCGATCACCTTCCTTGGAATGATCTATCCTACTATCATGTCTCTCAAAGTACACTGCCGCCCTTCAATCCATCTGCACTCTCTTTGAATGCTGAATTTAGACGACCCAAAGCAAGAATCAGAATGACCGATCGCGCTGGCTCACGTACTGGATGATTTTTGGATTCATGATGGTGTTCGACTGGCCTCTTAGTGTGGTGCTTAGCTTCATCCCCTGCTATTATGTGATGAAGCTGTTGGTGATCATCTCACTGATTTACCCTAAGACTGATTTTTCGATGAGAATCTACGAAAAGATGTTCAGGCCGATGCTGAGGAAGATCTAGCCTCCGCGTAAAGATTGATGTGATAGTCAGCATGTTTCTACAAACTTGATTGAATTGGTAGCATTAACAGAGTAGAATGTCTATGTGGAGCCACAAAAGTTCGGGTGCAATTATAGGGCAGGGTATCTGAATTCCCACGTATAGTTTAAGCACTATCGGAAAAGTGAATAGACTCAAGATTTGACACGTAGGAACAAACTCTGGACATCAGTTCAAAACAATCAGATTATATACTTAAAAGCCATAAATTAGTTTACTCAACCAGATTTAGTATGCCCAACTTAAAAATATACACGTTGGCTCTTTTCTTCACTCTTGTCCTCTCACTCTCCGTCGAGGAGGCAGTCCAGTCAGCAGTCCTTCAGATCCAGCCCTCTGCCCTTCCCTCCCTCAGGAATCATTTCGAACATCTCGTCGTCCTCGTTTACGAGGGCTCACGCTACAACACCTCCACCTATCCTGATGAACTAGTCTTTGTCAACCTCACCCAAACATTAAAGGAGGTCCACCCCAAAAGCTAACGCCTTTTCGGAATGATCGATATTCGCGACGACATCACGGAGACCTTGAAACCTTTGGGGCTCAATCTCCCTTCTATTCAGATTTTCACGAAAAATCGTAACTACGAATATCCCCTTAGTCAACAGATGATGGAAGGATTTATCAACTTCTATGGTGACTCAGTCCTCCCTACTCTTGAAGTCAAGAAGGATATCAGCAATATTCCACCGAATACTTTGGTGTTCGGATTTACCAATGAAAGTGAGTACAAAAACCATCAGAAAACATACCTGAAGCTGTACGAAGACCTCGACAACTATGGAGTGGGGGCTGTAGCAGTGGAGTTTGCTACTAATAACCTACGACTGAAGGCCGGCGAGTACCCCGAGGGGTTCGTTCAGTACATGAATGAACTGGACAATGTAAGAGATATTCTAGATTTTGTGAACGTGGAAACCCTTCCTCTCGTGACTGAACTCAATGATGCGAATTACGCACGAATTTTCGGATCTGATGTCGATGTAATCCCCTACTCTGATTTACCTTCAATTTAAATGTGACTTAGAAACAATTCTTGTTGATCTACAACGATTCCATCGACCCATTGCGCCTCCAAAACTACTCCCGAATCCTGACGGCAGTCTCCCAGCACAACAAGTATCACGAGCTCAAGTATGAACGACTCCTCTTTTCCAAAGCAGGCATGAACTTCACCCATCATCTCTTTGACGACCTCTTCGAAGATCTCCAGAACACAGAAGTCAATATCATCATCACACGCACCGACTACACTAACTTCCAACTCGATAGATACCTGTTCAACAAGCCTGTCATCACTGAAGACTCACTAAGAGAATTCATCGAGGATTTCCGCATGAAGAGGATTGACCCCTACTACCGCAGCTAGTTGCGCCCCGACAATACTGGTAAGCATATCCTCAAAATTGTCGGAAAGACTTTCCTAGAGGTGATATACAAGAGCAAAGAGTCAGTTCTCGTGTTGTTCTACGACTCTAAAGATGCTGCTGCCCACGAGGAGTGGAACAAAACCTTGATATCTTTCTAGAAAAAGTATCGGGATCTGCTCAAGGATCAGCTAGTTGTGGGCACCTTCGACCTGGCCCTAAACTAGCATGAAACGCTACACCTCCAGTATGCTCCCCAATTAATTCTATTCGAAAAGGCAAACAAAAAAAAGGCGAAGAGTTATCGAGGCGAAATGACAGTTTCTGGAATAACTGAGTGGGTGAACTACTGGATCAAAGACCTGAACATTCCTGAGAACTATGGAGAGAAGCCCCTGCCTCTGGGCGGTGGTGGTGTAGGGGAGACAAGCGTAGAGCTCTGATTCTTGGTTATGTATTAGATTACGGAATTTCGATATACTTTGGTAATTATTCTAAAACGGTATTAATAGATGTCAAGCAATTTATAGACAGTCACCCAAGTAACATCGGATGTTTCGGAAGGAGAGTCAAAAGGACACACAGGCCATAGGGGTTGGGGTTGGGGTTGGGGTTGGGGTTGGGGTTGGGGGTTGGGGTTGGGGTTGGGGTTGGGGTTGGGGTTGGGGTTGGGGTTGGGGTTGGGGTTGGGGTTGGGGTTGGGGTTGGGGTTGGGGTTGGGGTTGGGGTTGGGGTTGGGGTTGGGGTTGGGGTTGGGGTTGGGGTTGGGGTTGGGGTTGGGGTTGGGGTTGGGGTTGGGGTTGGGGTTGGGGTTGGGGTTGGGCCTTTTTCCCTCCTTATCTTTGTAAAAAGGACTGATTCTTCTCTCGGTTAAAAACTAAAACATTTTCATGCACTTAGTGTTTATCCCATCCACCAAAAGAGACGAACAACCTTATACCTCTTCGAGAAAGCCTTGCTCCTCAGCCTCTAGCATATACTGTCGAAGCAAGGAGAGCGATTTGTTCCTGATCGCTCGCACCATATCTGAACAGCCATAGTCATCAAGGACAAGAGGTCTGAACCCCGCCAGTCTGGCTTTTTGTAAGCCATTTCGGCTGAGAGCAAATGTATCAGTATTAACAGGTTTGCGGGCTAGCATCATCGTCTTTTGGGGTAAAGCTTTGATAATATTCCGCTCTTGTAAACTTAATACGATGCAACTCTCCCCTCTGGCCACCGCAGACCTTAGGATCCTGCTATAGTCTTTTCTTGAAAATGGCTTGAAGGTAGAAAAAAGCTCCTGGAAAGTAATTCCTTCATGCTGTTGTATAACCCACATTCCCGGACTTCTCTGATTTTTTATTTAATGTTAGTGAGAGCCGTTTCAGTGGCTATTGAGATAGAAACCCGAGGGGATAAAGGAGGAGTTCTTACAGAGGCAACAGAACTTTCCAGGTATTGAAACCACTCCAACTCGACTTTGACTAAATGTTGGAGGCAGGCGAATTTCCAAGGAATAATCGTGAAGAGATTACCCTGGAGGCACAGGTGCCTAATGTTCTTACAGAAACTGCATATCGTGCTGAAGACTGAGTTGCCTAGATCCATGTTGGAGATATCAAGGTTGTGCAGGTTGGAGATGCTGCGAGACTCAATGAGTGAGTACAGTTATTGTTTTAGAGGTTTCAAAGGGGGAGGTGGAGCGGCTGAGAGGGGGTTGGAGCGAATAGATGTAGCCTTGAGGCGGTTTAGGTTTAGGCTAGGTAGGCAGAGGGAAGTAACGGTGTTAGGACTTATGTCATCAGTGATTTCTTCGAGAGACTATTATTGCATTGTGATCTAGAAGTGCAAATATGAAACAAGCACTGATGGATCCTATAAGTGGTTATGGAAGGGACAACGACAAACAGGAATAGCTGGAACGGCGCAACCAATGATATTGTATGTCCTGGTGAAGTATAAAATAGATGGAGCTATGTGGGTAACGTATATTACAATAAGGGGGCACTCAAGATAGCCCGAAAGTCTCATGCACTACACACTGTGTTTGAACAGATTATGCATTTAATTACTTTCATATTTACACGAGTGCCTTCCCAAATCACATTCTACTCCTAATAGCCTCGCCGACCAGGTCATTAAATCGATAGATCAGTTATTTATACCTCCGAACAACCATGGGAACTTGCTGCACTCAGAAGAAGCCACATACCCGCTACCTTGAAAAATAAAACTACTCCAAACGTACCTCCCTCTCTTATCACCTCTGCCCCTCTGACCCTTCCTGTCCTCATAGTCCTCCCCTACGAAGTCGATTTGTTGAAACTCATGTACACTGATCTTGCCTCCAGATCAGCTTCTCAGAAAATTACAAGTGACGCCTTTGCTGTCTTCTTTCGTTCGACTGTAACCTCCCTCTATAATCCTTTATTTCGGATTTCAATGGTTATACAGGGTTTATGGGGCCAGGAGATCTTCAATCGGTTCGACTTGAAGCACCGAGGACAACTAGGGTTCGAGGACTTCTGCGGAGGCATAGAGTGCCTGGTGAAGAGTGAGCTTCAGGAAAGGGTTCATGGTTTGTTCCACTTCTACAACATCAACCGAACGAGGGGCATTGGCTTCCAAGAACTGCTCAAAATGGTACATTTTCAATAATACAAGTTATTTAGCTATCCTAAATAAGACCTGAAAAAACTTATTGGAGATGAGAAGTTTATAGCTTCAATGAATCCCCAATAGCGCTACTACCATTTCGGCAAGCAGCACCAGCTGGACGAGCTGCGCGAAGTGGTCGACGAGCACGAGGGCTCTGCAGAACACTCCCTCATTGATGAGCTCCATCGAATTTAGAAGATCAACAGCAGCGACGCCGTCCTTAATAACTTAGCAATCGACTACAGACATCAGACAGAGCCGAAAACTACTAGCGCAACCAACTTTCTGAACGGTCCCAAACCAAGACAAGGCAGTAACATCATTGTTAGCAAGATGACGACCCTCTCTGAACCCCGCAAAAGGTCTGGAAGTGTGTCTTATACCACGACAGTCTCGACCAATAAATTCAAAGTGATGTCCAACCTGTCTCTAGTAGTCAAGAAGTACGCGAATTTCTTGTTCAAAGAGTTTAAGCTGGACAAAGACAAGGACGAGATTTCGGAACACCAATTCTTGACGCTTCTTGAGAAACATGGCCAGATCTGGACAATCTACTTTGAGGGTTTTCATACCTACGTGTGGGAGGTCAACGAAGACGGATTGCCCGCAAACTTGTTGGAGACCCCTTTTATCGAGGGAGACTGTCGCGTGTGCGATGTGGATGACCGATAGCCAAAGCCCAGGTATCTTCGCTTGGTGAAGACGACTCTATTTGTGTACGAGCGGAAGGGCGATAAGATTCCTATCGAAATTAAAAACTTAGAGGGGCTGCAAGTCTAGATATATACCCATGCGAACGAGCACGGCTTCACAATCAAGCACCGTGACGGATTCTACTTGGAGAAATTCTTTCTGATGGGCAACAAGCCAAATCAGTAGAGATGGCTGAATTACCTGAGTGCCTACAAGCAGAACAGCATCTACGATAACTATCAGATGCTCTAGCAAGTGGGAACTGGCAACTTCTCCAGCGTCTTCAAAGCCTTAGAAAAGTCAACCCAGAAACATGTCGCTATTAAAGTCATCGAGAAATTCAACCTCTCAACCCAAGACAAGCAGCTTATCAAGCAAGAGTGCTCGATTCTACAGCTTTGCCATCATCCCTGCATCATCCAGTTCAAAGAACGCATCGACTCCAAGAGCCACATGTACATTATCACAGAGATAATGGAGCAAGGGAGTCTTTACGAGTACATCAAGTGTAGGTAATTCCTTGAAGAATACGAGGCTAGTATAATCACATAACAACTGCTGGACACCCTCCTCTACCTGAACTCTCTCGGGCTGATCCATCGCGACTTGAAGCCAGAAAACATCATGGTAAGCTCATCACATATTAGAATATCTGTATAGATTCTCCTAAATAAAGAGGGGAGCATGGTCAAAAGAGTCAAGCTGATCGACTTTGGATTCGCGATCTACCGCGAAAACATTAAAGAGCTCTCGAATGAGAAGAAATATGCAGGTACTGCAGGCTACCTGGCTCCTGAAGTGTTGGTGATGGACAACTATGATCACACCATCGACAACTTCAGCCTCGGCGTTATCCTCTACTTCATGCTTTCTGGAAGCCTGCCCTTCCATGCGGGACTAGACGAAGAGGTGGTGAGAATGACTCTGAGATGCAGTCCCAACATGAACAGCCAGCATTGGAAAAACATTTCAAAAAACGTAAGCCCCTTTTAAATTCAACGTGACTTATATGTTTCTAGGGAAGAGATCTGGTAAGTAGGTTGCTGACGTTCAAGGAAAGGCGGATCGGGCTGGATGAGGCACTGAAGCACCCGTGGATCAAGGAAAGATAGTATCTTAAAACCTTGAGCGGTGTGAATCCTCGGAGGCCCAAAAAATGATAGATCATCATTCATTCATAGATCTTTGTTTAATTGGAAACCATGCTTCATCATTCTTTCCATCATGACAAAATTCCGAATCCTTATAAATATTGTGAACTAATTTCTATCAAAGATTGGTTGTGTCTATATCTGGGTCTCTCATTACTAAAGGGAGCGTTGGTGTGTCGCTGCAGGACATATAACTGTGTGAGCACCCACGTACTCCCGTTGGTATACTGAATTTTTTTAGAGGGGCATTTCGCTGGGTCGGTATTGGTTGTCTGGCTTTACTCGCGCGATAGTTTAGAGTTTTGGGAACTTAAATGTGGCACGATAAGAAGACTGTGGAATGAAATTTAGGCTCGCGCTTCTCTGGCTATTGGACAGAGGAGTATTCTCAGCCTTCGGTTGAGGTTTTAAGGGATGCTGCACAAAGGCCTCACGGTAACTGGAATTTCCTCGCCACGGCATTCCAGACCCAAATACAGAATTGTTATCGGGCACCTAAATTCAGAACCATATTGAAGCGTGCATACTTACATAGGGGATGGTTTGGGCGTTTTTAGGCTGGTAGTTCTGTGCGTAAGAGGTCAGACCGAAAAGAGGCCCACCCGTTTTCAGATTGCTGGTGTGGCTATCCACGATGGACGCTATCTTGTTCGTGGATTGGGTGCTTTATTTGGGCTGGTATTCGTGGCGATAACTCGATGTCTTGACTACGTCGCCTGTCAGCTTAGGGTTGTCCTCGTATTTCACCTGGACTGATGGGATCTTGCTGCGACTCGAGTAATCTAATCACAATACGGTAATGATGGGATCTGTACTGTTCCTGTAGGTAGAGGCAGGCATCCGACACTCCAGTTTGAGGGGAGTTAGTTGGCATAGATGTTTGCCGCAGTTGCAGTGTTGGCAGAGGCACGTCTTGTTGATGTGGCGTGTCCACATTTCCTCCTGGCTGATGGTGTGGTCGACCATCTTTGTGATGTGGTGGTCCTCAGGATTGTGAGGGTGGGGGATCTGGTAGTCTTGGATGCGACAGGGCTTGGGAGATTCTTTGAGGAGTCTGCTTTTGTGTAGGGTGTGCATGGCGATGAGGGGGCAGTTTTAATTTATTGCTGGTTATAGGGATGTTTATTTTGTAAGTGTAGGTTTGGCGTAAGACTTGAAAGGATGGAGGCACCCGTATTTTTATTGCTAATATATATAGTTTGGGTGTCGCTGTGAAACTCAGTGCGTCCTGGCTTCCCATATCTATCATAAGTAGTGGACTTTATAGATCCTAAGAAGGTGAAGGATATTCTTCTCGACCGAGGGCAGGAGATCCGGCTGCCGACACCTTTGTTGTGGGTACCGGGCAGTACAAAACATCATTGTGGCAAAAACATAATGATATGGCTAAACTATAGATTAAGAATCAAGTTTTGAAATAATCAGTGAAACTCTTTGGATGTATACTGCTATACTGCCACCAGACAAGTTTATCTGTCAATACTTTATCTAACCTGCATCGGTATTATCAATACACAGATATGCTGCATTCGAAACAATCCACTACTGCCCCTAACATATTCACCTATCCTTTGTGCCGCGATAGGCTCGTACTCGTGGCTGTTCAGCAAGTCATCCGTATCCTTGGTGGGTCGTGAGAGTCATTCCCGACCTGGAGATTGGCAGACCCATACCAATTTACAATCTTTAAGGCACTCGAATAAATCAAATTATTTGAGTAGAGCGCCCCGGTTGAAGAAAAGGGAGTTAATCATGTTGAGATACTGAAAAGCCATTAGGCGCCGTCGGCATATTACGGCCTGGTGGCTTTACTGGAAGGAACGATAATAGATTGTCAAACTAATGTAACTGTTAAATATTAAAGCGTCCACCTAGTTGCTTATGATTCTTGTCGATGGGTTTCGGAGAATCTATACAGATATTTTTAAGAACTATCAAATACAGGCCAAGGCAGGGAAGAGCAAGGCGTAAAGACAATTATGGCTGAAGACCATAGAGAGAAGCGTGCCGACCAGCAGGGTGGGAGGGCAGGGACTGGTAAAAAATGGAAGTCTGTTGACGTTTTTTGGAGGTGGGCTTCTGAACTTATTGGGGATGGCTCAATAATTATTTAACTTAGATTCCTTTAAAATTATTGACTGCCTTGCTTCTGGTTCCCAAACACTCGTCCCATCCTCAACAGACCATACAAATCCGAACACTGCACCCTTCTCTCCCATTTCGGTCAAAACACATCTGCCAAGATTAGTACTTCTTCTCCCCAGGCTTCAACTCAAAATTCTCACTACATAGGATCTTCTGCCCATTTAGACTCACCCTCGCGTTCATAAACTCCAAAACCACCTTTACCTCGAATCTAAAAATTCCGACTTCATGAAATAATTCGCGAAGGAGTTCCTGAAGGAAGAAGAATAGCACATAAGAGAGGCCGTCGTCTGCGCGATCTGCATGAATGAGACTTAGATTCAGGTAAGCCCCCAAAATTGAAGATTTAGATGGTCAACAGACAATGTCGTATCAAGCAATCCTATCATTTTATGGCACCAGCTTTCTACTCACTTGCTATTATCACTTTATAACATTCTATGGTTGTCAGTGTGTTGATAATTTGCTGTCAATTACAATGTGGTAGTCCTAATCGAAACTAGCTCCTTTCGCCATCACCCATTAATTATCCTTGCTTTATACTTCATCCCCTCCCTTATTGTTTTCACCACAACCTTTGTACCTTAGGCCTCCATCGACTCTTGTCCCCACCGGTTCTGCCACCCCTGCATCCATCGCTGGTCCAAGGTAACACCACCCTACTTTACCCACCCTACTCTTTGAACACAGACCCGAAATACATGTCCTGTTTGCCGTCACTCCTTCCTACAAATCTTCTCTGAAAACAAAGTCACCAAAGTTAGGCGTCGTAAAGCACGCATTTTCCGTAGATAAATACACTACGATCCCCGAATCCTCAGCAATATCAATAGTTCTCGTAGCATGCCTATTGTGCCTGTGCTGGTATACCCTGGCTACTTTTTGTTTCCGGTGCTGCCACAAACAATGCCTGTGGCCCACTGGCATCCAGCACAATTCTCCATAGCGCGTGACTATGTCCCCTGCACATCCAACAACGACACCTCTCCTTTCCAACCAATTCCTCATCCATGATTGCCCAGCATATTTGATTAAACTTAGGGGAACTATACCCTTTTTTCGTTGACCAATAAGATATTTAAGTTTACTTAAGTCTTACTGTTTTAAGGAAAAGTCTATTTCTGTCGGTCCAGATACACTATTCCACCCAATCATCACCTGACATCTGTGGGAGTGTGTCTCCCTGTGAACCCATTCCCTGTACTATCTCCCGTAAAATGCGTACAATGCCAAAATACTCTCTTACTTTATGAACGGCACGATGATGTTCGGAGCGTTGTCTTTCTTACTCTAAACCTTCTCGCTTAGGTTCCGGTTTTTTGCCTCCCGTCTCTCCTCAGTCTGAACCTTTCTAGACTGCGTGGCTGTGTTTAGACGCACTTTTATACGACCTGCCCCTTCGCTTCGGTATAAAGATCTATTGTTAGGGCCCAAGGTTGAGACGTCAGTCAAAACCTCTGTTTCAGAAATTCTGCTGATTTCCTTGACCTTTGTAGAACCACCTATGAAGAACTAGGACACCTTGCTTTGAAGAGGACCGGATGGACGCCAAGTCTCGACGACCAGTTCGTGCATTCCTAGCTTTCGAGGAACCTCAACGAAGCCATAACCCAGCGTCATCGTACGTTCCCAAGAGTCAATGGAGGAGACTTCAAAGTGAATCACCGGCCACTTGTAACCAACTACATTATCCAAAATATGTTTGGTGTTTACTTGCCCCTTACTATGCGAGGAGTTGCAGATCAATAGGGAATGAGAAATAGTAATGATTAGCGTATTTGCCTGTGGCATTCAGGCAGGGTACTGCAGTTACGGAGTGAGTCACCGATTAACTAAAGAGAGAATAATGGCATGCCAACAAGAGGGAGTACCAGCAGTTGAATTCCTCAAGCTCTTCCATCGTTGGATTAGTCTAGCGAATTTCTTGTGGGTAGTCCACGAGCCATCCATTGGGCAGAACTATACGATAGTTAATAAAACTGCGTAGTTTTTTAAGAAAGGATGAAGGATATGGGGTACAGTGAGTCAGATTCGAAATCTGAGGCTTAAAGAATTTATCCCATGATGTAGACTCTGACGACTAAATGGCTTAGGAGAAGGCGGGTGGTTATTTTAAGTGGTTACAGTCTTATGGGGGACAGGTAACGAACTCGCCGCCAACAAGGTTAGTCTTGTACTCTATCGATTTGAGGCGAGACGCGTTCATGGCGAGGAGGATTTGAAAATTAAAATATGGATTACTAAGTTAGAAAGTGGGGTGGTTTGGAGGTTGAATGGTAAGGATTTAAAAGGTGCAGAACACAGTGGATGAGAACCTAGAGTAGTTCAGCAGTGTTCTGACATCGGGAAATACGTCCCTAATCAAGAGAGAGACCGATCAATAATTTTTGCTATTAAATTATGCATAAGCATCAGTACGAAACTCACTAGACTATTCTCGAATTAGCCTTATGTTTTTGTTTCCTATTCAATATTCACGGACGCATTAACCACCAGAAATAAAGCATGAGTTAAATGCGACGTCCCGCTTCAGGCCAGGCTGTCTGGACCACCCTGCTGTCCGTACGTGGAACCCACGCGTGGCCACTAACCAGGCATCGGCATCGCATCGATAGAGGGAACGACCAATATGGTAAAGTGGGAATGGGGGTATGAACAGAAAATAAGGAAAGCCTGAGGATGCCAGGCAGTTCATAGTTGTTGATAAATGCCTTTTGTCGGCTCTGAAACTAAAATGAATAAAAAGATAGATAACATCCTTTATAAATTTAATCTAAGGTGATTATCACCACTCTTAAGCGATTCATTAAATATCCAACCTCTCCCACCCGTACTTATAATCATAAATTATCGCAATATCACACAATACTCCGATCAACAACACCTCCCCTCATGCTCAACAAAATCTCCAAAACCAAGACCCTCATCCCTCAGGTCGCCAAGCTCTTCTCCACCGGTGGACCCTCCAACGTCGTCATCGGTATCGATCTCGGCACCACTAACTCTTGTGTCGCTCTCATGGAAGGCACAACCCCCAAGGTCATTGAAAATGCTGAGGGTGTCAGAACCACTCCTTCCATCGTTGCTTTCACCAAGGATGGTCAGAGACTCGTCGGAGCTCCTGCTAAAAGACAGGTACATTTTTCCCTCTTATTTCGCTACGATTTTAGGCCGTCACCAACAGTGAAAACACTGTGTTCGCCTCCAAGCGTCTGATCGGTAGACGTTTCGAGGATCCCGCCGTCCAAAAGGATATCAAGCACCTACCCTACAAAGTCGTCAAGGCTCCTAATGGTGATGCCTGGATCGATGTGTCTGGACAACAGTATTCTCCCTCCCAGATTGGCGCATTTGTGCTCATGAAGATGAAGGAGACTGCTGAGAGCTATCTCGGTAAGCAAGTCAGCAAGGCTGTGGTCACTGTTCCTGCCTACTTTAATGACTCCCAGAGACAGGCCACTAAGGACGCTGGTAAAATCTCAGGCCTTCAAGTTGAAAGAATCATCAACGAGCCCACTGCTGCTGCTCTTGCCTATGGTCTTGAGAAGAAAGACGCCAAAATTGTGGCTGTCTACGATCTCGGAGGAGGAACCTTCGACGTCTCCATCCTCGAAATGAACGATGGAGTCTTCGAAGTCAAGGCGACTAACGGAGATACTTCTTGCGGTGGTGAGGATATCGATGCCATCGTGCAGAGATTCCTTCTCGATGAGTTTAAGAAGCAAGCTGGAATCGACGTCTCTAAGGATAGAACTGCCCTCCAAAGAATGAGAGAGGCTGCTGAAAAGGCTAAGATTGAACTGTCTCAGTCCGCTACCACTGAGGTTAACCTCCCTTTCATTACCCAGAGCAATGGTGCCCCCGTCCACTTCACATTCAATCTCACTAGAGCCAAGCTTGAATCCCTCACTGACGATTTCCTCAAGAAGACAATCAAACCTTGTGAGAACTGTATGAAGGATGCTGGTATCAGCAAGGACAAGATCAACGAGGTTCTGCTCGTAGGAGGTATGACTAGAATGCCCAAGGTTCAGAAGCTCGTTCAAGATTTGTTCGGCAAGCTCCCCAACAAGTCTGTCAATCCTGATGAAGCCGTCGCCGTTGGTGCTGCCATTCAAGGAGGTGTCTTGAAGGGTGATGTGAAGGATTTGCTTTTATTGGACGTCACTCCTTTGTCTCTTGGTATCGAAACCTTGGGTGGAGTCTTCACTAAGATGATCCCTAGAAATACCACGGTTCCCACAAAGAAGACCCAAGTCTATTCTACTGCTGCTGACAACCAAACTACCGTCAGCATCAGAGTCTTCCAGGGAGAGAGAGAAATGGTTGTCGATAACAAACTCCTGGGTCAGTTCGACCTTTCTGGTATCCCCCCTGCTCCCAGAGGTGTGCCTCAGATCGAAGTCACCTTCGACATCGATGCCAACGGTATTGTGCATGTCGCTGCCAAGGACAAAGCCACTGGAAAGGACCACTCCGTGACTATCCAGTCTTCTGGAGGTCTGTCTAAGTCTGAAATCGATGCCATGATCAAGAAGGCTGAGCAGTACAAGGAGGAGGATAAGAAGAAGAGAGTACTTTCCCACATCTTAACATCTAACTTTCATTATTCTCTATCGAACTTAGGACTTCATTGATTTGAAAAACGAATCCGAGAACACTTACTTCAACACCGAGAAGCAGCTCAATGAGTTCAGAAGCAAACTTAACCAGCCCGAAATCGAAGAGGTTGAGAAGGCTCTCCAAGCCCTCAAGGCCCTTAATGAGAAGGAGGGTCTGAGCCACGAGGACAGCACTGCCCTCAGACAAGCCATAGATAATACTAAGAACGCCGCCATGAAGATCGGTCAGGCTGTGTACAGAAACAGCGGCTCGGGATCATCGGAAGGTCAGCAACAACAGCAGGAGAACACCAACAGTAACAGCAACAACGAGAATGAGAAGAAGGACTGAAGGAGTTGATGTTTGCCATAACTAGAGCACTATGTGTTTTCCGAGCATTTATATGTATTATACACATTTCTGTAAGTTTGGCTGGGAAGGTGGAGCGATGCGGGGAGAATGTCGGGGCCTGATTGGGTATTTTCCAAAGTCTGGATCGTCATGCAACCATGGTTTTAATAACTTAATAATAAAATCATATTGTTTTCACCATCCTCTAATTATATTTTCCCTAAGTTATCGATTACGCCCACTCCCCATGATCAACAGCTCCAAGAATAAGGTCCAGCCCGATAACTCCACCACCCGCGCCAAACTACCCCAACATAACAAACGCAAAATTACTGATCTCCTCCCAGAAAAACTTGGATCGCCCAAGAACATCACCACCAGCAACACAGACCTCAAACCACGAGCTGCCAGCCTCTTCAAAGTCAAAAAGAACTATAAGATCAACGCCTCCTCGGACGACATCGATCTTCACAACTAGTCCACCGTAAGTCAGCTCGAAGATAAAGCAACCGAAAAAGAAACCCACTCTAAGTTCCCACCTATCAAACAACCCAAGGATATTCTGACTGCCAGGAAATACTACCTATAACCCCTAGCTCGGTCCTTGCAGACTCATTCTAACATCTATAACCTCAGACTCTTTCGGGAACACTTTGACGAAGTTACCCGAGGCATGCAACTCACCAGAAATATCAGAATAGACAATCCGAAGAAACTCCCTACTCTTCCCAAAAATACTACATTCAAAAAAACAATTATCCTTGACCTGGATGAGACACTTATCCACTGCAATGAATTCCTGGCTCACAGCACTGTTAAACTACCCATCCCCATCGAGAATGGAATGACTGTGACTGCGGGTGTCAATGTTCGGCCCATGTGCAGGGAGTTTTTGAAGGAACTCAGCTCCATCGCAGAGGTCATGGTTTTTACAGCGAGCAATTCTATGTATGCCGACACAGTCATCAACTACCTCGATCCCGAGAAGAAGTATGTGTCACATCGCTTATACCGTCAGCATTGTACTCAATAGAAAGGATTCTTCCTAAAGGACCTGCGTGGGATTAATAGAAACATGCAAGACATGCTGCTGGTCGACAACTCTATTTTTTCCATTTGTCTCAACCCCGATAATGGGGTGCCGATTCTACCGTTTTACGACAACAGCAAGGACCGTGAACTGGTGACCCTGTTGGCGTACCTGAGGGAGGTGGTGGATCATGAAGACATGCGTATCATAAACAAGCAGTACTTCATGCTGGACAAGCTGCGGGACTCTATTGACCCAAAGAGCACTCTGCTGAAAGCACTAGGGTGAACGAAGGATTGGGTAGGCTTTTGAATCTAAATATTTTGACTGTGTTTAGCAGGATGGACTCGATATGTTAATCTATTTATAATACCATACTTGCCAAATACTAAGAAATAACGTAAATTAGACTCAGTTTTAGTAGAACATATGATTACACAAAGTAGAGCATCAAACGAGTATATTCTTTATTTCCTTCAGAGTCTACCCCATTGAATAGCACTTTAAGCATAGGTGGTACTGTCTCGTCTCCTTCATCAAAGTTTCATGCATTCCCTTATCTACACTGCAGACCAGACCTTTATTGTTGCTGTATTGCCGTGCTCCTTGGTCATAAACTATATCATCTCCGTCAAGGGTCGTTACACGCCCTCCCAATGCTCGTAACAGAGCCTCAGCAGCGCAAATATCCCACTTGCTAGTCTTGTCGCTTAGATTGACTACCACGTTGACTTCTTTCTGCAGCAGTATGACGATTTTGTAGCCCATGCCTCCAACCTTCAAGATATTTGGACTTACCTTTTTCAGAAGATTCTATTCGATGGCTGGTAACCATTTGCTGGCTCCAATAACTAGCTTATCAGGACTCCAGTTTTTTAGCATGTGCTTAGAATCAAATGTATTGTGAGTGCCCTAGCAAATGATTTAGTGGACTACAGGGCAGTTCGAATTGCCCATCAGGATTCGAGGTTCATAAACTGACTCTCCTTTCGAGGAAGCTTTTTTATATGGCACTCCAATTAGTCCAAGGTAAGCCTTCTTCTTGTAGGAAATCCCAATTAGCACTGTAACTTCGTAAAGACAGCCTTCTGTGTAACTATAAGTACCATCTAGGGGGTCGATCCAGACGCAGACATCGTTCAGGTTTAGTTCGGTTTCGACCAACAGCGGGTCCCAGAAAGGAGCTCCCGAATTTTTAGCGTTTTAAACTTTGGAGTAATCGTATTGATTCTTAGCAAGATAGATTTGCATTTCTTCTTTGGAAATAGTTTATTCTGCTACGATGCTGATGGTGGGCCAGCAGAGACGGAGTGCTTGGACGATGAGTGCTTGGATTCTGAAGTCAGCCTAAGGAAAACGGTATGAATCGTAACATAAGATGAAGGAGGTGGAGATACCTCTGTGACGGGGTTGTTAGGACTCTTTTATTTTGTGTTGAGGGAAGTAGACTGTTGGATACTCTTAATGAGGGAGCAGGCTTCAGAAATGATCTAGATACAGACATTGGAGAATTGGTTGAGGTCGAGAGTGTGTGTCATGAGGGGACGTATGGTTATAGGAGTAGAAAGGAGGTTGGTTTGGGATTATTGGGATGAGAGGGTTTTCTGCAGAATTACTTTTGAATGTTAACCACGATGTGCTCAAACAATATTTTGTTGTTATTTCAATTAATTATTGGAATTTTGCAATCCTGGGCTCCCTAAATAAAGTAACAAACAAACAATCAGTGCACGTCAAAACGATTTATCGACTCAACTGTTCAATTTTGGTGTCATTCTATACCTTTCCCTCCTTTTTACTATTTCTACTGTATTGTCTTGCCTCCCACACTCGAAACTCCAGCACCCGCCTGCTCAGAAGACGGGCCAGTGCATGGGGTTCGGGACAACAAAGTAAGCAAGTGATGGAGTATGAGTTGATGACTGGCGCCCTAGCTAGCGGGAAGCTAGGAAGCTAATAAATCAACTGTCGATTTCGCATAACTAGTAAGGATCCACTGACACCGAATAAATTCAGGATTCCGAAGGAGTTTGCTTGCATATGTCTATTGCTGCTGCCTATTATACCCAGTATCATAATGCCCCAGCTAATTATGGGTGGGATGCTCTGGTTTATAACTTTAAAACATATCAAACAGATGGCCAAAACCATATTGCCTCTCCACAAAGGCTATTCGCTTACCCATACTCTCCACGAAAAGGTCCTGGCAGGAGTGCCCCTCAGCTCCAATGTCTACGCTGTTCTCTTTTAGAACCATCTGGCCCTCGTTGATAATACCAAGAACTCTATGGCCATCGACAAACTTCTCCCACTTCCAGAAACCATGTCCGGCATCATGCTTTTAACCTCACACATCCTTCTCTGGGCTAAGCACACTCTCTACTTGTACAGCTCTGATGGACTTAATTTACTTCATAGCTTGGCTCTCGACTTTAATGAAGGAGTGAGCCCTCTTCAACTAAAACCTTTGTATTTCTCGGAGTCTAACAAACTCTGGGTACTTTATTGGACAGTCAGTGGATTATTTTCAGTGCAAGTGTCGATAAACGAAGGTCAGCTAACTGAAGCTTCGAATCGATCGAAGAAAAGTCAAATTAGTGAATAGAAGGTCCCACCCCGTACACTCTTCAAGCTAGATAACTATTCTCTTATTGGCAGTCTGGAAAGCAATCTGGCTTACGATTTGGAGGCATGTTCCGATGCCACAGAACAGATTGACATTAGCTATTTGTAGAAACAAGAGGTTTATAAAACTATTCCTGTCGTAATTCGGCAATTCCAGAAATCCCACATACTCTTCTGCTCCAACCACGCCACAGAAGATGTAGTCGGAATCAATTCTAAAGTAATTGTGCTCGACAACTCCACTCGAACCCTCCTTTTTAAGAAGGAGTTCCCTTACCTAATCAGAGGACTCGTGGCAGTCCAAAGGGATAGCGTGGCAGTACTCAGCTTTGTGTTCGGGAAAGAGGTGCGAGGCAAAAGTTTCGATTCGCTAATCGTGGTGATTAGTTTGCTGGACGGAAGCATCCTGCAGCAGTTTCCAATGAACGTTACGCGGCTGGTACCAACAATAGATAATAGCTATCTCCTGGACGTCAAGACAACGAACTCCAGAGAATGTAAGTAGCTTCGGTTGGAGGTTGCAAATGTGTGGCACAAACCATCCATATACCTGCATTTGCTGAAGAAATCCATGAAGTTGGTCTCATCGGAGTCAATGAATGCGCAAGTGCTGGAGCTCCTCGAAGCTGCATGAGGCTGAAGGAGCATAATGAAGTTTAAAGTCCAGTAAACATTAGAACGCCTAGGCATCATTTGGCTTGATTTCGTCCGAATAGATTAAAAAGCCCATAGATTTGTGCTCTAACTCCAGGCTCTTTACTACTTTATGAACTACAACTTATTCATGCGGCCTTGATAATCGGGAATGATGTGGTTAGGGAGTCTTTTGAATTTTAAATTAGAGTCTTTGTTCTTTTACCGAAGACACACTCATGAAGGGGAGGGTCTGAAGGCTCTGAAAAAGCATAAGAATATCATCTTAAGAAAAAGAGTCCAGCTTCATAATTCGGTATTGTCGTAGTAATTAGCGTCATCATTCCAAAGTGTAACGTTATCGAATAAACACCCCAATAAAGCTACACTTTACGACATACTCCACCCCAAACTGATTTGGACCTGAAACTATACCTTCATCACTTCCTTCGGCCCATGTATGCATGCTTCATCGATGTCCTCCCCTCGAAGCATGTTATTCGAGGCTTAAAGGTTGTGTAACCCAACCCAAATATGGGTCATGGCCTGGCACCGATTGAGTTTTCAACAAGCAGCCGTTTATAATATTTACTATTTTTTCGCTATCAGGAGAGTAATACGAAGACATAGGTAAATTAATAAGGCCATGGATTGTTGAAATAGCCTATTCAGAACAATTTTAGAGTGGGTGAGGGGGCGTGGGAAGAGGAATACCGATAAATGAAATAGTAGATGCGATAGCCAAGTATAAATTAGATAAAGAAATCAGGCCGTCCGAAGCCCCAACCCTCACTTGCCGCTCATTCGTTTCTGTTTCTTCCGAAGCCTATACAATTAATAACCACACCGTTGAATTCCTTTTCAATTAAGGGCTTACGTTATCTCTCGCTCCAAAAAACTCAGAATCAGAGTCGGATATGCTTCTGTGTGTCGTCGTTGCCGGGTTTTTACAGAGCTCTCACCCTCCTATGTTGTCTATCGGCTCCACTCCTCATATTTCGCACCCAGAGGAGCAGGTCTTTTCGGAGTCTGCACCGTGTCACCACATGAAGATTCTTCGTCCTCAATGTCGCTTTCGGGTAGTTGATGGGTCTTGTAGTTGCTGTCCTGGCCAGGAAAGACGGCATTAGGGGCTGCCTCGGGCTCGAGTTAGAAGAAAGGGGGATCCTCGGGGCTTTTCTCAGGTCTGGAAGAGTGGCAAGATAATGGATATGATGATGGAAGTATTTACTTGAGGAGCAAGGACATGGGTTCAGTTTCGAAGAGAGATTTGTAGGCGTCATAGGAGAGTTCGGAGTAGAATCTGGCTCTGAGCCTGAGAGGTTGGTCCATGATGATGAGGGTACTTCAAGAAAAGAAGGGAATGTTTGTAAGTGTGGTTAAAAATTATAAAGTGTGGTGGGACGAGTAGAGTGAAATACGATGTTTTGGCATAAAATTTAGCGAAAATCTGTTGGGTCGCAGCGTCGAGAGCTTGTACAACTAATAGTTATATTTAGTCCATCTTTTCTAGAAAAATACTAGAAACTCTATTAGCCTTAATTATCTTCATCATCCTACAATTTTAAAGCACTCCTTTACATTATACCAGCACATCATATCACCAAATTCACTTCACATAACCTTTCCACTCCCCTCACAACCTATACCCTCCTCTCTCTTATATTCCTCCCAGTCCAATGTTGTCTTCATCCTCTCATCCCCACCAATCAAAAACGCCAGTTTCCTCCCATGCGAAGTTCTGTTTGAAGCTATTAGGTCTGGTGAGTAAGTCTGTCGTAGGTCGGTAAAGATATTGAATTAGGATAGTATCGGAGGGTGAAGGTAGAGTGATAGAAAACGAGCAAGTTTGAAAGATACTAAGAGGACTCAGATAATGAGAATAGGATGGCTAATTTTAGGAGGCCAGTAGAGGACTCGAGATGTGAATTATAAATTTCTAAGGTGGGGACCAGGCCATATTCATAGATCTAGGCACATAAATTGGGTGGGTAGGAATGGATATCGGGTGCCTGCCAGACTAAGAAGAATATATGGGTTTGAATGAGACTTTCTACTGCGAATATAGAATTGGAAAACAATCGATACTTCTTCATAGACCATCGCTAGTTATCCAGCAATCGAATGCCACTTTTTGTTGTTACTTCTAATCGCTACACACTCATTATTCTCACTCTTCTCAATTATATCCCTAACACTCCAAAATCCCCTCTCTTCTTCTCCCATCCCCATGCGTACTAGCTCCTCCGTTAGTGAGTTCTCCCAGCTCAACCGCTCTCCATCCAAAATGAGATACACCTTCTCCAAAGAAAAACGATTCAAATAATTTACTTCGCCCACACAGTAATCCCCCCACATCATCCCTCCGGCTCAGCATCGACAAAATTTACGAACTCCCGAGCGTCGCCGACAACAGAGCCACGAGCCTTGGCTACGGCAAAAAAATGGACATCATCGAAAAGTAATAAGTATCCTTCTGCTTCTTCGCCCTGATCTTCTTTTCTTCTCTAAAAATATTAACTCCTCTGCTTCTCACTCACAGCTGTCCCAAGACACCTTCACCTACCCAATACAACCTAGCCTCATCCTTCGACCATGCTGGCGCTGGCAAGTCCAAGAAGGGCTTTATTTTTGGCTAGTCAAGATAAGTAACAACCTTCCCTCATTTGTCCTCTCCCTCCCCTCGACGTCTAGAATATGAAACAAAATGGTATCTTCCAGGCTTCCATAACCCCCGGACCAGGCAATTACGCGAACAACAAAGAGAACTTCCTTCCTAAAATCAAATATAGTATGGGTGTTCGCATTCCTCTTCCTACAGCGCCTTCAGTGGCAGTGCCTGGCCCGGGTACCTACTAAATGCCTCACTTTGACGCCAACGGGGTTTACCACGACTCGCGTATAAAAAACTCAATACAGAGCACCATCAGTCCTGAGCCTACGACGATGAAAAGGCATATCACGAGTCCAGGGCCTGGAGATTACAACTTGGACGTGGCTGGAGGCAGAAGAATATTTGTATCGCAATATCAGAATTCGAAGATAGCAGCCTTCCCGAAGTAGGTGAGGAAGACATTCGTCGAGGAAAAACTAAGTAAGAATATATCTAAAAGCTCAAATGGTTATAGTTCCGGGACCTGGCAATTATGAGAAGTATTCAGAATTCAGCGGGCCAAGCTCACCGAAAAACTGAAGCACATGCTCACGGCTAGCACAGAGGCGGCTCCAAATAAATGCAAGAGTTGAGGACCACTCTGCTGTCTGATTGAACAAGCTAATATACTTATATTCTGAACTTCAAGATGCTAACCCACAGAGTATATTATTTATACCTGCTGCCTCTCTTTTAAGCCTACCCTCATCCAATGCCCTAATCTTCCACCGATTTTTTAAAGCAAAGGCCAAGTAGAAAGTAGTAAAGCCATAAAACTCAAATATCAGGCTGATCGGGCAAATTCGTCAACTGACTCCGATTATTTGCAATCCCTCCACAGCAAGTTTCAGCAGAGGGGAATTCCCAGAAGTTAGCAATATAGTGCTGATACTCTGACCTTCAACCAAGTTTCTAATCACGTCCACCTGAACTCCAAAATACAAGAATTAGCAATATAGGATAAGGCTTGTACCTCTTAGAACTCAGAAACCACTAGACGTGATTAGTCTGGGCAGTCCACCACCACATTCCTACAGCTTTGGAGTCTGCGCAGAATTTGGCTGTGCTTAGCCTTAGATAGTCGCGCAATGTTCGGGAAGAGTTCGAAGCTATTCTTACCGAGTTGCTTTACGTTGTAGATGGGTTCCACGTCAATTCCTTTCAGAACATTCAAAAGATTTCCTTGATTTTCCGAATTCCCAGGCAGTACATAATCGATGCCCCTGGAAGTCTTGGCTGTGCGAGTGATTGGATCAATAACCACAACTTGAGACAGACACTAGTCACCAAGCATGTCGTTAAGCTCACCCATCGTTTTCGACGTCAACACATTCAACTATCCATTTTCCTTCACCAGGTTCTTGATTGTTTACGGCTTCGTCCCGTTCTTAATTAAATCATCTAATGCTAGTATACAGTATACTGGAGCTTCTACAGTAAGATTCATTCGACGATCTTTGGGTTAGTTGTCTTCACTGTTTACCTACCTTACACCTGTCTTCGACCGACCCTTGTCTCCACTGGCTTCGTTGAACCCTTTCGCGGTCTTACTCAAAACACCCGTATTACTGCTGGATTCTTTCAAACCAATCTTTGACGCACAAGATTTAACTAAACGAGAGAACATTGACTTAGCCTCTTTACTGATGCGGATTGTGCACGTGAGCAGACTCTGGTCGAATTTCGTAATAAGTAGGTGTTGAACTTTGTTGGGGAGTCCCACAGACCACCCTTCGACATCAACCACGATCGGATACTTTCTGTGACGCAATAACGTCATGTAGGCGTCGAGGTTACTGTAGTTTCCGAACACCAATACATCACACAGAAGCAGAAGACGGACCTAGTCACAGTTAGGCGCCTCAGTCGTAATAAGAGCGTGTTTGGCACTAGGGGATGTTTTGGTGTTGAATATTAGATGATTTTTAGAAATCGAAAAGACCATTGTATCGTCACCGAACTCAAGTCTCTTGAAAAGATCTGGGGTGAAGCTCTTACATTCCATAGATCTCGTGGGAACTGGGCTTTCCAGTCTGTGGTATCTGCGGTGAGCATTCAGCCTTTTCAGGAGCGTCATGACTTCGCTAAAGGTATCCTCGTTTTGATTATTGTCCACAATTTTGGAGCATTTAGGCATCACAAGCACACCTTGACTGATGGACTTAGCTGGGCTCAGTGTACTCGCGACGGTTAGCCCAGAAGGCGCCAGGTTGGCCAGCAACTCATCGTATATGCAGTTAAGGGTTTAGGCCTCTATCTTCCGCAGAAGAATAGCCATAAGATGTTCTTATTTTAACGCTTTGGTAGCTTATTATGGCGGGCTCAAGGCGCAGAAATTGGGCATATTGCTGAGGGATTGGACTCGCCACGAAGTCTAGACAGTAAGGCGGGGATTGCCCCACTCGAGGTGGATCTTGTGAACTCCTGGCCTCACTACTATTGTTCGGTTTGGACCTTCTTACCAATAAGTGCGGGAGGAACTTTGATCGATGATAACGAGCTTAAATTCAAGTACAACAGTCTGCATTTTTGTAGAATCTGGGGGCAAAAGGAGGTAAAGAGGATCTGTAGTCCAGAGAGGGTAGGATGCTGGGTTGGTAGTAAGAGGTAGAGCATGATGAGGATTCCAGCTGCCGAGGAGAGGAGTGGAGCCGACGATGCGAATAGCTTCGTTGTATTGGGTATGAGAGTAGACTGAGAAGAGGAGCTAGATTGGGGGAGGAGCGAAAGTGCTGTTCATGTAGATTAGTGGAGCGTTGAGGAGAATTTGACAGTTGTTTTTATGATAATTTGGATTAATCGTGGACCAAAGTTTTGAACCTGTCTATATTGATGAAAAAAACAGACGATGTTTGATTATTTGTTGGTTTATCTTTTCAAAATGCACATGTTGTATTTTCTGTAAAACTACGTCCCTCCATGTACCTCCGCCCACCTTTCATCCCAATGGTTCGCATTTTCATATTCACTGCCGACAACTTCAATCACCCACTCGGCCTGTCCCAGTCTCACAGTCCCAATCAGGGGCAGCCTGATCTGCGACTGTAGCCCTCCTGCGAACAGCCGGCCGTGTTAAGCCTGCAGGCCTCTGCAGTCCAATCGGCTGCTGGAGATATTGATGTGCGGGAATGACGTCATTCTAGTTAGTAGAAGAATGACAGTTAGCGTGGGAACATTTAATTTATGGGTTTGGACATTACTGGTTTTAACATCCAATTTAAATTTAGTCCAATTTGGGCTAGTTGGCCATCTGGCACATCTCAAGATTGGTGTTGTCAGTGTTTCTAATCAGGACTCGCCGACTCCAATGGAGGTGCGAAGGGTTGATTCCTGGCGAGAGACAGCAACGACTAGAATAGCCAGGTTCCTGTACTTGATCTGTCTGTTCGGGACTCCCTGCAGCCTAGTTCTGTAAATTAATTTTAGTCTCAATCGAGTAGCTTTTGCCATTAGGGTACTCAGTATTTGTTGCATCAAATCAAAATTATGGATCTTCAAAACCCTTATTACCTTCATTAATCGTCCCTAGCCACTATACTTAATCTATTGTCCCCAATCATCCACTACCAATGCAGAGCTCACTAATGTATAAACTTTTCATCCAACACAACTTGGCCTTCGTGGATCTGCCACTCCCTTCGACAACATTGTCTTCTCATGGACTTCACCTGTCCGCATGCTCCTCAGGCCATTTATTTATAAGCTTGCTACCCAAATCCTCAAAAAGTGTTAAGACCAAATGCAACTAGGAAGGTTGTCATGATCAACTCTCTGTGCTGGAGGAAGAATAGTGGTTCGATCCTTGTCTGACTAAGATCTTGAAGGAGATCTAGAAGTTTTAACCAATTTAGAGCTAAAAGATGACTCTTCGACTGTTTCAGAATTGCTGGACGGTTCTTGAGGTGAGGCCACGACTCTATCACCCCCAATTATGGTGTTTCGTTCTCCCTGAGACATCATTGCCTCTAGGAAAGATTTCGGGCAACGAGAAATAACGATCGTGTATCAGAGAAGCTCGAAATCGTGAGGATCTGGGTTTATTTGGTGTGGTAGGGAGTAGTGTCTATGAATACGACGAACTGGAGATAGTGTGTTTGGAGACATAATTCCTGGACCTGGCATGTCGAAGGATTGAATGGGAGTCGATCTGCGTGCACAGGAACATACTTATTGGATTCGAGCGAACTGGGAACATTTACTACAGCGAACTGCTGCACGACTTTGTAGCTTCATCCAAGTATCTCGCACATTTCCATTCGACTGTGGAAGACATAAAGAGGGTGACACTCCGCGAAAATGACCTATACATCCAGACTAGCTCTTAACTCATTCTGATTCCGATGTGGCTCTCTCCCAAATCAACTAAAGTCTCTCTTAAAAACATCAATCAAGACAGTAGCACCACTGTTTGCTTAATCGACTATGATCGAAGCATAATAGACGTGGTGCTGAAACCCCGTCACCATATTCTCATCACCACTGGAGAAGAAGAGTACGAAATCCCCACAGAAATTGACTCCGTGGAGGAATTCCTTTGTGAAGTAGTGGAGGGGAGGATAATAGTGATAACAAAAAATGTGAAAAAAATGCCAAGTTTTATGGTAGATACATCGTC
This sequence comes from Lepidurus packardi, assembly GCA_023053545.1. Lineage (NCBI taxonomy): Eukaryota > Metazoa > Arthropoda > Branchiopoda > Notostraca > Triopsidae > Lepidurus > Lepidurus packardi. The sequence goes on from JAKZAN010000174.1 coordinate 76,887, forward strand.
CCAGAAGACTAGAAAACTGTAGACTCAAGCACCTGGGTCGTCCAAGGGTCCTCTGTACTGCGATGAAGTATTTTTAAGATTCATCGATTCTCCTGCTGCTATAACTACTGTGCTAAATGCTTACTGACTGCCGAGCGATACGTCAGACGATATTCAACTAAATATGCACATTCATCACTCTTCTTATTTCTATGAGCTTTTGTCTTCTTCTCATTTGTTGCTAGATTCTGATTTATTCTTCTCGAAGACACTTACGTGCTTATACGTACCATATCTCTTATACTACGTCACGATGAGGTCCTCCAGTAGCTGGACACTGTTGAACACAATCAAAAATTTCAGGAACCCAATCAGCCAGTCTGTTCGCGTGGACTGCAAGTATAATACTTGGAAGTTTTTTGTTGTGGTCTTGATTACAGCTAGTGCTTCATTATGGCTCACCTCTTCCTTACGACTATTTTTGAATTAGTTGGCAGTTTGCAGGTACAGTTTTTTTGTCTGCGAGTCAAAAACGATATATAGGTGTTGAGGATCGCACTCTAGCAATTAGTCTTGATTGAATTGGCTCTGTTTCAGAGCAGAGTCTCCGGTGATCAACTCAGTAGGTGTTGTTATTTGCTGCTGGTTAGAAGAAAGGTGAAGTTGAGGATCCTTCATGTCTTTAAGGTATTGGACGAGTCTGGCGCTGTTTTCACTGAGGGGTATAGGTTGATATCTGATAGTCCTGACGAAGAGCCCTTGTCTGACGTGAAGATTGAAGATTTCTCCAGCGAGTACCTTTTTGATATTGGGAAAGTTGAACAAGCTTAAGGAACGACTCATATAGGTTTTGTGTAATTTGTTTAAGCCCTGGCTGATTACAGACGGTGGTAAAGCTGTGTGCCAATCACCGCCTCTTTTAAAATAACCTGAAAGTGCTCATTATTGTAAGAAAAGGCCCAAGGGCACCCTACCTACCGACCTCGAAAGTAGTTAAAGCTGGGCCCACTGATTTAGACATCTGCGCTGATCATTCAAAAGTGTTGTAATAATTAAAATTGCAGCAAAAAGAGCGCCGGATTTAACCTTTAAACATCCAAAACCCATGTCCAAAAAGATCGAACACAATCAGTCCAAGAGTCTCTGGAACTACACTCTGTCTCCTGGCTGGAAGCCGGAAGAGGTCAACGTCCTCAGACTCGTGCTGATGAAGTTTGGCATCGGAAAGTGGAAGAAGATCCTCGCTTCCAAATGTCTACCTGGGAAGTCGATCGGTCAGGTGTACATGCAGACCCAGCGACTGATTGGCCAGCAATCCCTGGGTGAATTCATGGGACTGCACATCAACCTGCAGAAAGTGTTCGAGGATAACATGAAAAAGACAAACGTGACTCGCAAGAATAACTTCATCGTGAACACCAATGATAACCCTACAAAATAAGAACGCAAGCGCAGGATAGAGGAAAACAGAATTAAGTACGGACTGACTGTAGAGTAAATCAAGGTGATCAAATTGCCCCGATGGAGGACTGAGGGTTTCCTGACCCTCGAATAGATCGAGACCGACAAACTGTCAACATTGGAGAAACTGAAATACTTGGAAATCCTGAAGAAGGAGATCGAGATGAGGCTCAAGGAGAAATAGCAGGAAGCAGCCGAAGCATCGAAGAACCTAAAGAATACAGTTTGATGAAAAAATAAATATGTTTGCCGCTATTTATTTTTTAGAAGATATCCTCCCGATGGGTCTACTTTTGAGTTTGGTTATGCATCTTAGAGATAATGGTGCAGTAAAACCCTCTTAAAACAATCGAACACAATCTTCTCAAAACCGTAACACATCTGGACACATGCAAGTAGAAGCAAGAAAGAAAGGATTTCCTTGAATGCTGGGAAAAAGGATTAAGGAAATATTAAAGAATAGCAATCAATACCAGACTCACGTGCTGCGGTCACCCCTAAATACGCTTAAACTATTGGATGCGATGAGTGTAGTATCGCTCACCCTATATTTCAGCGAGGTTCGTGATCAGCCTCAGTCTCAACTCTTGTTGTGACATCGCCAATCCCTCGAACACTTCTTTTACTTCGGCCTGGGATTTCCCCTTCAGGCTCCTTGGGTCGATTTGGTTCTTTTATAGAAACTGTACAGCAACGCTATGGAACATCTTCACGCTCCCGAGGGTTACTCCAGGGTCACTGGCATCACACAACCTCACCGTGATGAAGAGTCTATGGGTCCCAGTTACCACAGTCTATTCGCATTTATAGCAAAACTTCTGGGGTTAGCCTTATTCCTGTATCTATTCACGTAGCTTGATGAGGCATCGAGGGCACGCTTCATACCAACTATGCTCACCAACATACTACAGGATTTTGGCTTCACAGCTACTGTAGTACACATCAGTTGGACTCATCTGGGAACTTAGGCTCTCTATTTCTTTAAGTGTTCGATATTGGTAGAAGTCGGAGATATTTGTCCAGGGCGTCTTTATAATCAGTTCTGGAGAAATCTTAGGGGTCTATGTGACACGCACTTCTGAAAAAATGGTGCTGTTGAGTTGTCGAGTGCCCTCGAAGGTTTTGAGTTTGAATCCGATGAATAAGCAACGGCTCCCCACAAGTGTCGGCGCAAGGAAATTATCCCACATCGTAACATTAATAGCCTTGTTGGATTCAAGACTGCCCACTGTGACAAGCTGCTTGGTGTACGATCCTTTGGAAGTGGTGATCGGACATGTTTGCGAGATACTGATAATATCTCCCTCGACATCTAGCACCTTCTCGGTATCTACCTTGAGAGTTCCTAGTCTTTCAATCTGGTAGACTGTGTCTTCCAGAGGTACCTCTTATTTTTCTTCAGATTAGGCGAGGACTTCTATTTTAGAGGAATCACCGAAGTTGAGAGAACCAGACTCATCCAGGTTGCCTCTTGAGAAGGCGTATAGAGTTTTTTCTTGGAGGGGAGTACTTTCTTGGTAGTCGCCCCAGATGTTGATTTTCATTTGACCGTGGGCGTCTTCGATGAGGCCTGCCTTATACTTTTTGAGGACTCCGTTGGAATAGTATTTCTTTTATTTGAGGTACTTGAGTTTGGCGACAACTTTCCAGTTTCTGGCCTTGGGTCTGAGAGCCGCGAGGGTGAGGGTTTGTAGTTTTTCCTGTTTGACCATGGTTGACACACTTTAGAGAGACGGGAGACCTGTGTAGGGGGTGGAGGGGGGAAGAGAGAGACTTCTGTTTTTGTGATTGTGATTGTGATTGTAATTGAATGATTATGATGGGAGTCTGGGAAAGGAAAGGAAGAGTATACTATGTATGAAGGCAATATTTAAAATAGATGGAAAGAGAGAATACCATTGGCTAGTTTAAAGTAGAATAATTCTGACGGAATGCCTCCCAAAATACAACTAATTCTGTCCCGGCCTTCCAACTCAGTTTTACTCATATCGAGCCATAGGTCTCCCTTTTCCTGTGAGTTCCATCACCACAACTATTCACCCCTTAAATTCCCGGCTTTACATATGCATCATTGGAACTCCCAATAAATCCGAACTTACGAATAGCTATCGAATACACCTCTCATGCATTAATAAACTTCATCGATTTATAGTAACGAGTCACGTTGTCCCTCACGTAGACCTCCTATTAGTACCTGTTCCGTGGCTTACCGTAAAAGTCATATTCTAAAAATGTAATGCTCTATTGATTCTAAAAATTACTTTCGCAAGACAAATCCCACACGTACTTGAGAGTGTGTTTCTGGCTGTTGCGTACCTGATGCTTCTCACAGAATTCCTGCAGCATCGATGTCTCCACCCATCGAATATCCTCGATCTCTCTTTTGCAGTAATCTAGTTTTGAAGGGATTTATGGCACCCTGAGTAAGCACACAAAGTAAAGTCCCATGCTGGTAATGTACTCTTCCTCGCCCATGCACAACAACGAATGATAACTAGATCGAAGCCCAGTCTCCTCATAGAGTTCCCTAACAGCAGCCTGCACGAGAGGTTCATTACGGTCAACCAACCCACTTGGTAATCCC
>JAKZAN010000175.1:0-51389 GCA_023053545.1 Lepidurus packardi
CCCCAACCCCAACCCCAACCCCAACCCCAACCCCAACCCCAACCCCAACCCCAACCCCAACCCCAACCCCAACCCCAACCCCAACCCCAACCCCAACCCCAACCCCAACCCCAACCCCCAACCCCAACCCCAACCCCAACCCCAACCCCAACCCCAACCCCAACCCAAAACTGACCAACGAATTAGCCAGAATTCGAATATCTTGAGAAATAGTACGGTTGGGGCCCTTAGCTCATATGGCATAATTGGCTACATGGAGCCAGGTCAATCATACTCCCAATTCTTTACTGGACAATAAGATGGAAAATTCAGAGCAAGTGGGAAGTCTGGAAAGTCAGCTATTGAGACATGTGATTATCTGTAAATTATGCATAATAAACAATAACGTGAAATCAAGTTCGTTGCGAAACCTGTTGTTTCCTGAAGGACTGCTCCCGACGGTTGAGGAAGAGTTTCTTGCTGAGGAAGGTGAGGATCTTCATGATGGGGTATTGGAGATTTTGTTTTTGGAGTAGCATACACAAAGAAGATCCAGAGAAAATAGTAATGCAGCTGAGACGTAGGCAGGCAGAAATTATGAAAATCACAGGCCAAGAGCCATGAATAGACTGATCGACCAGAAACAAAGGGAGAGATAGCTATGATATCCTCCCGCCCCACGCGTTTCTCGTCAACACAAACCCTGTCTCGCAAGCCTAAAAGCATCCTCCCTTTGAGCTCCTTCAGGCCGTCTACTTGCCTCTAAATGCTGTTTTAATCAGGGGTGTCACTTCTTGCTGCACCCGTTTCGTCTGCTACTACTTTACCTCCCGCAGTTATCCCAACATGTGACCATAGATATCGTATTGCACCCGATATTTCGGTTCTTTCGGCAGACTCTCCCTCCTGTAACTCAACACCTTCTCGGCTTTGTCGAAAGCAATCAGGAACTCTAAAGCTCCTAAAACATCAATCGTCAAGGCTTAGTTATTCTCCAAATGACACTCCCTAATGTCCATACCTGTCCGCTGCTGCAGTGCTCTACGAGCCTAGCCCAAACTCTGTGAGGCTTTGACTTTCGTTTGAAGCGTGTTATGTAACTTGGAGAAAGGGGAGTTCCAGAAGTTTGGTTTGAACAGTTATTTATATTTGTTTTTAGCGAGGTTGAGGGTGTTGTTAAAAGCGAGATAGAGGGAGTTAAAGCTGTAGGAGCCAGAGTCCGCAGTTTTAGATGCATCTACGGAGCTTCTACCCGAATATTGATTCGCAATAAACTCTACGAATTGAGAGTGGTACCTGTTGATCAGAAGGTCAACCAGCTTTCGGGTGTATACGCATGTTTTTTGTGGGTTCTAGAAGAGCTTCTTGTAGCGACTGGGCAGAAGGACTTTGTACTCTATCAAGAAATACTGTTCCAGATAGGAGACAAATTTCTCTGTGATGATCTGTTCGAAAGACTGCCCTTTACTAGTTTAAATCGATAGCAACGCACCTGATTCACATATCTACACTCTATACTCCCTGATTGTTTCTTCTTCTTCACACTAGTTCGAGGGCATACTGCTTTCTGGGTTGTCTTTCTCCTACAGATCCGATGCTGGTTTCTACTGGTTAGTAGCCGTGTTATCCATTACTGCAGTCCGAATAGCACTTCTAATATTGGAAAGGTTGTTGGTCCCTAGATCGTAATCTGACCATTTCAAGAGGCTCTATTCCATCAGTTACTTTTCTCTGCATTAGAACTCTACTTACTCCTTCTGAAAGACAGGCAGAGGAATGGGGGCTAGTCGAATTGGTTTAGGTATTTCAAGACTGTTTTGGGTTCTGAGCGTTGCTGGATCTTCTAAATGAGCTACTTGTTCTTATTGATCCAGATTAATCTCAATAGTATGATGGATGTCTGAAGGGTCCATATCCTTCAATAAACCATCTTTTTACAGTAGCGAGCGGTTAACGACCGCGTTGTTATCCATGAAGCTGAAAAGAGTAGTTTTTTTAAGCCTAACAGATTCATTCAGTTAGTTTGGAGGTGCCTGACCATCTGCATCCTGTTATTAGGGTTTTTTGGTGGCATCTGTGTGGTTTTCGAACTCATTAATTCGGCTGGAGGCTGACAGCTCGCCGTCAAAGTTCAAACCTGACAGTTCCAACTAAGCTTGCTACTATTTTTGGTTCTCGTGAAGAACATCCATGCCGATCGTAGGAGGCTCAGGACTGAACTTGGCACTGGAGTCGCTGTCGATGGACTCAATCCTGTGGCGATAGGGCTCCTTAACCTTGCCCGATCGGTTGGAAGAACATTCGTCGAGATCTAGGACTTCGCTAACCTGATGAGGTATTTCGGGTTGGACTTGCATAGTTTTGGGCTACTGCTTGACTAATATTTATTATAGAAACTGCCACCAAGAGTATATCAGGATGTCTGGGTATATTAAATGTGAGTCGTTCTCGATCAAATTCAGCCCTTACTGGGATTTTCCGTACAGCCTTATTTCTTCCTTCGCTCCCACAACATGCTGCTATTCTCCACCAAGCTGTTGTCAGGAGAATGGTTGTTGAGTCTGCTCGAGAACGAGGGTACTTTATCTTCGCACAGCTCGATGTAGATTTCGGTCGGGGTGTTGTGGCTCACAGTCTTACTGTTCATCACTGGCCTCCCTCTGTTCGTCAACAGTATCTCTTCTTCTGCCTTGCTACTGTTCTTGAAAGAGTTGCTGACCGAGCTGCCGTCCCCAAATCTGCACAGCAGCATGTCTGCTTTACTTGATACCTTGCGAATCATGCTTTCCTTGCTGTATATCTTCTTGTCTGTCCCCGAGACCTTGACCAGTTTCCCCAGCAGCTACCGAACTAGTTTCTTCACACCATCGACGCTGACAACCTTTTCCTGGAACACTGGCAGTCCTGTCATCTGAGACTCTCTGACTATTGGCAGACTAAGTAGCGACGTGTAGGCGTCAGTTATCGAGGCTTGCATATTAGACATTTCTTGGTGCAATAGGTTGATGAGCCGTGAGAAGGCGTTCTGAATTTTCGACAGTTCAGTCTGCATTTTAGTTTCCAAAACCATTCGATTCTTGAGCTCTATTTTGACGAGTCGACGACCTTGTGCTGTAAGTTTAAGCGCACATTTATCACAGTAGAACTCGCCCTGACCCGCAAGTTCAAACTCTGCAGTCTTTCCGACGTGGTTTCTGCAAAATGTTTGGTCGTTGGGGTTGGGGTAGTGTTATTGGTTTTGAGAGTGGGGTGTTTTGCGAACAAGAGGGATGTCGAAGACTGGGTTACAGAATGCGAGATGAGCTGTGGACCTCCTGTTAGTCGCCGAATTGTTTGAGAGAAGAGAGAGGTTTTCTTCTCCGAGGAAGAACTGTATGGACTTCTGGGAACGTTAGGAATCATGGTGGTGGTTGATTATTTTGGTGAGGGAGGGGTCTTTCCTGGCCATGGGATTGGCAGGGTTGGCATTAGTGGAGGATCGTTTATGGAGGACGATACTTTTCTTGCGGGGCTGGTCAGCCATGTGGAGAGTGAACGTATTGTTTCTATCTATTCTATCCGTTTGGGATTTAAAAGAATAATCATGCAATATTGGCCAGGCTCACTAAATTAAACAAATACTTGCGTCCACCCCTGCAGCCCTTAGCCAATATTCATAAAATAATTCTCCTAATCCTGCATATTTGGGGTCTGCCGAAGCTTGTTTATCTACAATAGCGACGCACGCATAACTATCCCAGCCACACCCACACGTGGGTACGGCTACTCATAAACCCTTATCCATCACTGCTGACTGCCTGTCATCAGATGCGACACGAAGTACGTAGCCGCAATACGCGACTGCGTGTTTATATTAAGCTTGATTTCCGACACATCCTTCTCCAGGGTCTCCAGAAGCTCCACGAGGGCCGCGATCAGCTTGTACTTCTCGAAAGTCTCGAGATGGTGAGTCTCAATAAGCAAAGATACGTCGTAATCCTAGCAAAGTGTGACTTGTTATCTGGGTTACTTTAATTGGCTTTCTGCGTACGATTTCGAAGCGATCGGCCCTGGCTGCCAGCATCTTGGAGATGCGTTCGGCAATCAGTTCGTCGACGATGTCATTCTTTTTGATGGTAAAGCTAATCTGTGGTATCAATCAGAGGATCGTTAGGGAGAAGGAGTTACCCTGACGGAGTTGATGGATGGCTCGATCAGGAAGCGCTCCTTCTTGCTGCGAGAGAGGTAGATAGGTTTGAGAATGAGAGGGGCGATGGAGTGGTTGGTGTTGGGGTTTATGTAGCCTCCGAGTTCAACGTAGGGTTTGTTATCTTTTTCGACGAGTTCGGAGGGGAATTCGCGGAGGCAGAGCGAAACTTCGAGGGCGCTGCGAATGGCTTTGATGTAGGGTTAGGTGTTGATCTAATTTGAGGGACAAGGGAGTTACCATTGCGGAGTGGGACTATTAAGGCAAGGCTCGGATATTATTATATTCGGATTTCTGAAAACATTATAGCCCCTGCCCCTCACAGCTCTCCGCCCGCCACCCGCCTCCGCCCCAATTAATAAATGTCTATAATATAAAAAAACCAGCCTCGAATTCTTGACCCTCCTGCCTCGGCCACCCTCCGTGCCCTCACCGAGGCCAAAGTCCGGGCACTCTTCGAGGCTGCCGTCAAGTTCATGACCCACGCCAAGCGCGAAGAGCTCAACCTCGTAGATATCACCAGCGCACTCGGCTACTTGGGTCTACAGGATGAGTGCATGCTCAAACCTACCTACTCCACCTTGGACGACCCTGGATAAAGCTTTAACTCCAGAGGGAGTTTAAATAATAACCGTGGAGTGAGAAAGGAGAACAAGCAGCCTGATCGAATGGTGACTGACATAGCCAACTACCTCAAGTACGAGCATGAGGTGATGAAGAAGAAGGAGAAACGGGCGCAGCGCATCACCGGGCGTTGGGTCTACCTCAACGACAAAGTTCCGCGGTCGGAAGAAAACATCAACATTTTGAGTAGCAGGGAGACTATCGAAGCTCAGCGCCGCAAACGACGCAACCCTGATGAAGAAGATACTAATGGCGAGCTCTCCATCGTCCGCGATCCTCCTATGACTCTTCTCACAATTGACGAGTTCCGTCTTTTCGAAGCCATCATGCAACAAGTCCGACCCCATAATAAAAGCCGTGCTCCGTTGTCATGCGCCATCGAACTACCTGACTCCAGCCTCAATAACTTGTTCCCTTTCTTCATGCCTCACGTCCTGGGCAACTTACATAATGACAACTGCATCCAGTTGCTTCTCAACCTCATTCTCAATAATAGGCACAGCCTTGGTCTGATCGAGACTTACCTACACCAAATCCTGAGTGCCCTTATCAACTACAATGGTGCCCTTATTTGGGAAACCGCTCTCACTCTGGCCACTTTTGTGCTTCGATGGCATCAGAAATACCCAAACCTCTTGCGACTCGTCGCCACAGACAACACCAATTTTGGTCTGAACCAACATCAAATCTATTCTTGGCATATCCGTAAACTAGCCATTATGGTCACCCTCGACTTGCCTCTTGAAATTGACCTCTCAACATTGAGACAGGACGTTAAGCGGCAGGTTCATCATGCCTAGTTATTCGCATCACTTCTAGGGATGTGTCGTCGCAAATTGCACCTACTTCTGCAGCCATCTGTGCCTACTGCGAGTGGGGCTCTGGGACAAAGAAATGGAATAGCATCGCGAATGAAGCCGCAACCCCAGCCGATACGATACGCTGCGTGTCAGTAGCTGAGTGATATTTTTACGGAGGGGCTTGCGGGTGCGTCAGCGGATGAGTACTATGTATGGCAAACTCTATGAAACCAATTTGGCCGAAGGCGGGTCTGATAAACTCAATATTTAAATCAGCTGTTGTTATCGGCTGCTAGAGAGCAAGAAATCTAGAAAATCTAATCTGAGCTATTTAAGATTCCATATAGATTGCTAATATTGCCTAGGATCTGGCGCGCTATCCATCATGCCTTGTTCCGCTTCTTTCGTAGCTCCATATCGTACGTCCGCAGCTGGCGCTCAAAGCCTGTATTGGGCTGGGTGCATGATCGCTTGCTCTTGACCATTTTGTAAGCGTCATCGTATGTTATCTCGAACTTTCGCATCATATATGAAATTAGAATCGTCGAACTTCGCGAGATTCCGGCTGCACAGTGCACAAGGACGTTGGTCTTAGCACGCTGCTCTTAGATGAAGTTATAGGCGATGTCAAAGCAGTGCGTGACTGATTGGGACTCATTGTCGTCGAGGTCGAACTTGAGTTGCTTGAACTCTTAAGGATACTTGAATGAGAGATCGACGGCAGAGACGATGCCAAATATGGAGTGCTTAGCGAGTTTGGTGGTATTGTGGGCAAAGTCGTAGCCGCTGATCCAGATGCCTCCGACTCCGTTCTCAGAAGGGATGACTTCCTGTCCGTTGTTGTATTCTTTTCCTCCGTACATTTGAGTGATGTAGTTATTTTAATAGTTTTTATGGCGTAGCTGGTCTGCTTTAGAAATCGATAAAAATCCTTTGAATACTTAATCTTATTGGGCATGTAGTTATGGTTTGTACTTCGATGTGGGCGTATCAACGATTAAGATTTATGATCTTTAAAATTTAGGCAATGTCGAGGCAAAGCATTAGAGGGTTGTATAAGCATAGGGGGCGTCCACGAGATCGAGAACATATAACATAGAGGCCCAGATTAAATATATAATAGATCATCTCCCTTTCACCAGCCACCCCCCCATGCAGGACCCCTCCGCCCGCAGCAAATACGCCTACGCCAAAATACAGAAAGTCAATGACGAAACTTTCTTCGTCCGAACAGTATCCACACTCCATCCATCAATCCCTCACACTTCTTTATCCCTCCAATTTTTAGATTCCGACCTTCCTTACCACTAAATCTAAAAAGCATGCGATCACCCAGAAGTACTCCGTCGAGCCTCTCTCCATCAGCACCAATCGCAACACCTCCCTAATCGCGGTAATCTGGTACGACCATGAGTCAGACAAACTGATGATGATGAGCCTCACCAACAACTTCTTCTTCAACGGGTTAGTCCTCCCTCCGGTGACAGAATAATCAATCTCGATCACAGCCTCAGCTAAGCCCTCCTTTTTCTTGAAGTTCAGATAGGAAAGCAAAGCTATCTCTGACCTCAGTTAGTTCTACTTTCTGGATTCCGAATAACCAGAGCTCACTGAGCTATTCTGTATAGTGCTACCCAACAAAAATGCTTTCAAATATTAACCAAAAAAAACTGCACCTCCCACACAAACCATTGCTAACATCCAGCAGCCAATCGCAAAACTTATCGATAAAAGCGTATACAATAGATGGACCTCGGACGATCGGGAACAACTCAAGAAACTCATTCTACAGTATGGCTATGGGCGATGGAAGCAGCTCCAGAGGTCTAGCAGCCTCATAGGTGGAAAGCTCTAGATGAAGAGTGATTCTGAAATCAAGGCATTCGCCAATAGTTTTATCCGAGCCTTGGGAATCGCTCTTCCTGAATAGGAGGCAGAGCTTAAGACCTTTATAAAAAACCTGATTGAGGAATCACCTGATGACTTGTATATCCCTCCGAATCAGAAGGATTGGGACCAGCAAATCCCACTTAGCCAGCGAGCAGTGCAGTATACCAAGCGAATCCAGCTCCTAAGCAGAGTAAGGAACCTTGTGCGAAAGTTTAAAGAATAGCAGCTGCGCAATATCCTCGATAGGGATAGATCAAAAAGTAAATCATTTTAATTAATTTTTGTGTAGTTAGTTGGGATGGCCTTTTGAACTTTATCCCTCTGACATTTTTGTTCGGCCAGAGACCTGCCAACTGGTGGGCCAAAAAAACACGATGTCGACCTCATTCTGGGAGTGCACAAGTATGGCTACGCCAATTACTCTGCCATCAAATCAGCAAGGGAATATTGTTTCTTGGAGATGTAACGCTCCAACATGTATGGGGAATTCCCTTCCGCTGACAACCTCACTAGGAGGCTCAAGAAACTAATGCAGACAGTTGCTAAGATCTAGCAAAGCGAAGGGAACCTCGACTTTGATGTTGATGCCTAGAGCGAGGAAGACGAAAAGTACACATTCATCAATGACCTCAACCAAATTAAAACATAGACTTTGGACCGAAAATGAGAAACGAGCCTTGTTTAAGTTGCTAGTTGAGTATGGAGTGCCTTTGACGGCAGACGGTCGTTCTAATTGGATGGATATCCGATAAAAGCTCAAAGAACAATACAGCAAAGACTTCGACAAGACCCTCGGACAAGTCGAGAAGATGGTTTCGCGCATACGCTGGAACTGCCAATAGATGCTCTCTATCTAGACTCTCAAGTCCAAGGAAGAACAAGAGGCAGAGGAGAAACAACAACATCTCCAGAATAGCATGACACTCGATAGACAGTCACGATTTATTATCACCCACGAACAAGCCAGCAAATTCAACAAGAGCGTTAATCTTCTGAGTTTCGTGCGTAAGGCACTACTCAGCAATGACGCTGAGCTCTTCCAAACCTATGTAGATGACTTAAAGCAGAAGCATCTCTAGCTGGAACCCGAAGACCCAGCTTTCATTGAAGATGAAGATGAGGAGTACGATTGCGGAGTGAAGGATCTAGGTTTACTTCAGTGGGTTTCCAAGAATGGGTTCCTCGGATGCCCGAATATTCCAAGGTATTGATAGCACGGAAAAAGCTTACCAACGGGTGGACTGGATTTGCTAGTCGTACCGGCAGTTTAAGGATAAAGCTAATGACAAGAAAAAGAAAATGAAAGTCTGCGACTAACCAAAGAAAAGGACCAAGTTCGAGCTCAATAAGGATAAGTCTGGCAACATCATTTTCCCTATTACTATTAATCCATCGCTTCGACTCATGGCAGTCGGCAAGATATGTACGCTCTCGAACTATCACTCGGAGCATAACCTTTTCCCGATTGGTTTTATATCTGTCAGAACTCACGCTAGTATGTTTAACAAAGGATCACGCTGCAACTACACGTGTGAGATATTGGAAGGGGACGGCAAGCCAATCTACAAGGTGACCTCTGAAGAAGACCCTACACACCCGATAGTCAGAGACTCAAGTACAGGATGCTGGGTTCATATTTGTCAGAAGGTAAACCAGTTGCAGTAGATCAAGAAAGAAAAGGTTACTATCAGCGGGACAGAGCGTTTCGGGCTTCTTGAACCTAACGTAGTGCGACTACTAGAAGACTTGCCGGATGCGGAAAAGTGTCTGAAGTACAAGTTCAAGTTCAAGAATCTACAGAATTAAGGGGATGAATGATTGAGTGAACTAGTGTTAATGAATCGTAGAGAGTCGATAGATTTAAATGATATGCTTTGTATGTGAATGTCTGGATGTGTATCACTTTAAAAATTCTGGTATAAAGTGATTAAAAGTATGGATTTCAATTTTATATTCCAGAACGCTAAGGCTCCACCTACCTTGAATCCTGTTGGTCTGTTCCTGGCTCCAGTCTCATAGGCTACATCGTCTTCGCAACAGGCCCTTCTGGAGTCTATGCCCTAACAAAACCAACCCAACAACTAGTGTTCTAACGATAATCAAATACCTCGAAAAGGAAACTAGACTGAAGGGATAAGTAATACAATCTGTCACAAATCAAATAGTGCGCACAGAAGAACCAGTTACACTGAATCAATTCACCCTCATAACCTATTGCGTGGCTGCTATTCAGAAAGGTCTTTGCAGTCCAGACTCGCCAAATCTGGTAGTGTGCGCTCAACAGCACAAATAATCAATGATAGTTGGGGATGAAGTTTATGAGTTGAAGCAAGAAGATGTCATGTAGTACGAGACGAAATCTTTCTTTTGCAAAACTAAAGATGATATACAACGACACATGAGTTCTGCAGAAATGCACTCATTCCCTCAAGTGTATAAATTGACTGTCCAGAACAAGAATAGCGGAAACCTCAACACCGAATAGGTTGTGATAATTATGCATCTTTTGAAGAAATCGCTGCTTTACCAGATTCCTTTTGAGCTTCCAGTCAGCTTGAAGGCCTATCTCGACAACAGTAAGAAGGTTGAGGAGAAACCTGTGTATAGTAAGGATCATGAGAACTTGGTGAGGTCACAACAATCTCTCGAGCCACTCAAATCTGATAAGTTCGCGGAAGTTTTCAAAAACGATTCTCAGGTGTCCACTCTGCGCGCTCTTGATCTTGAAAAAGAGTTGTCGAAACTCAAGTTGGAAATGATAAGAATGAAAAATTAACACGTCACTGTTGAGGAAGAGCTTAAAGCTGAAAATAAAAAATTGACAGGAACGGCATCACAGTTCCAAGACATCTGCCTGCAGTTGATCCAGGAGAACGGCGATCTCACTAATATTTTAAGATAGAATACGAAGAGCACTAGATAGGTAGCGAATGAAATGCGAAATAGTTTTGAAGAAATTCGGAAAAGGCAGTCAATTGTTCTTCAAGAGAGTTCCAAAGCCCAGGAAGAAATGCGAGTGAACCAGGAACTGATGAATACTCATCTTGAAACACTACAAGGTTAGATTTAAACCCTTAGAGAAGCACAGTAGAAGGTAAAGAGTAGGTCTCTTCAACGAGTTATTCTTCCCAGTACTCAACTAGTCAAACAAATAGGCAAGCCTGTTTAACCTGAAGAGGATGTTGAAGAACTTAAAATTGAGATCGAACAAAACACTGTAAATTTCTAAGGAATGGAAGACCTTTTCGCAGCTCATGCAAGCATCATGAGCAGTGAATTCAATGGAACCGATAAGAAATTGTAAGTACCTGTTGAGTTCTTTGTCGAGACTACTATGAGTGCATCAAACAAATAGGAGCAAGATGAAGCGTGGAAGGAATTCAAGAGCTACGCTGAGGACACTAACAAACAAGAAATAGTGGAAATGAATTTTGACTGGAATACCTGATCGTAATATACTTTAGTAGATTGGAGGTTATTATATACCATCGAAAGACCTGCTCCTCAGACAACTACAAAGGTCGATAAAATTCAAGACGAATAATTGAAAATGAATATGTATGGTTTATTCAGATTTTTTCAAGATAAATTGTAACTGCTTCAGAAAGGATCAGCACTCCTGGGATTGCCAGTCAACAAAGTACAAGTTGTTGCGACCACCGACGAAGATTACTGCGTCGTAAGTGTAGTTGGCAGTCTTGTAACTCAGATTTACGTTGTATCCACCTGTAACAGCGACAGCGTTTCCAAGAGTGTACTTGCCGCAGTCCTTCAACTCAAAAGGGAACTGGACTCTCACAAATTTATCAGCCCAGGAAACGGCGTCTTCACCTTTGAAGGCAACAGAGTTAGTAGAGGAAGCGCTCGAAGGAGACACAGATCCACTAGATGCAGAAGAAGCATCATTAACGGTCAAGCTTGGGACAGTAGCCTTAGAAGTCACTGTAGCGCTATTACCAAGCATGTATTCTACAGTAGGGGCGGCTGCTTTTGTGTAAGTCACACTAGGACCTGTACCTTTAACATACTACACTGAAGGGCCTTGAGGGGCTGTGTAGGCAATTTTGGCAGGAGTTCCGAGTTCATACTCAATGGTAGGTTTAGTAGGTTGGGTGTAAGTCACACTAGGTCCCGTGCCTTTAACATACTACACTGAAGGGCCTTGAGGAGCTGTGTAGGCAATTTTGGCAGGAGTTCCGAGTTCATACTCAATGGTAGGTTTAGTAGGTTGAGTGTAAGTCACACTAGGTCCCGTGCCTTTAACATACTACACTGAAGGGCCTTGAGGGGCTGTGTAGGCAATTTTGGCAGGAGTTCCGAGTTCATACTCAATGGTAGGTTTAGTAGGTTGAGTGTAAGTCACACTAGGTCCCGTGCCTTTAACATACTACACTGAAGGGCCTTGAGGGGCTGTGTAGGCAATTTTGGCAGGAGTTCCGAGTTCATACTCAATGGTAGGTTTAGTAGGTTGAGTGTAAGTCACACTAGGTCCCGTGCCTTTAACATACTACACTGAAGGGCCTTGAGGAGCTGTGTAGGCAATTTTGGCAGGAGTTCCGAGTTCATACTCAATGGTAGGTTTAGTAGGTTGGGTGTAAGTCACACTAGGTCCCGTGCCTTTAACATACTACACTGAAGGGCCTTGAGGAGCTGTGTAGGAAATTTTGGCAGGAGTTCCTTTTTAATATTAAACCCATGGACCTGTCCCTTTAGTGTAGGTCACTGTCGGTCCCGTGCCTAAAACATACTAAATGCTTGGTCCGATCGGGCGAGTATAAGTAATAGTAGGAGGAGTTCCGAGTTCATACTCAATGGTAGGTTTAGTAGGTTGAGTGTAAGTCACACTGGGGCCCGTGCCTTTAACATACTACACTGAAGGGCCTTGAGGGGCTGTGTAGGAAATTTTGGCAGGAGTTCCGAGTTCATACTCAATGGTAGGTTTAGTAGGTTGAGTGTAAGTAGGTCCCGTGCCTTTAACATACTACACTGAAGGGCCTTGAGGGGCTGTGTAGGCAATTTTGGCAGGAGTTCCGAGTTCATACTCAATGGTAGGTTTAGTAGGTTGAGTGTAAGTCACACTAGGTCCCGTGCCTTTAACATACTACACTGAAGGGCCTTGAGGGGCTGTGTAGGCAATTTTGGCAGGAGTTCCGAGTTCATACTCAATGGTAGGTTTAGTAGGTTGAGTGTAAGTCACACTAGGTCCCGTGCCTTTAACATACTACACTGAAGGGCCTTGAGGAGCTGTGTAGGCAATTTTGGCAGGAGTTCCGAGTTCATACTCAATGGTAGGTTTAGTAGGTTGGGTGTAAGTCACACTAGGTCCCGTGCCTTTAACATACTACACTGAAGGGCCTTGAGGAGCTGTGTAGGCAATTTTGGCAGGAGTTCCGAGTTCATACTCAATGGTAGGTTTAGTAGGTTGAGTGTAAGTCACACTAGGACCTGTACCTTTAGAAAATTCCACTTTAGGGCCTTGCGGGGCGGAATAGACGATGGAAGGCTTAGTAGGCTGGGTATAGGTTACACTAGGGCCTTTGCCTTTAACGTATTACTCGACAGTTGCAGGAGTTCCCCTGGTATAAGTGACGCTCGGTGAGCTACCGGCTTGATATACGACGGCTGTTCCGGTTGATAGACGACCTGATTGATGTCTCCAGTGAGCGTGGTCGAGCTTGACAGTTTCTCCGTGACTTTCACATTCGAAATGGAGAGCCGAGGCAGAGAGTGCGAGTGCTGCAGCAATGGCGAGTTGGAATTTCATATTGTTGTGGGTATAAGTTGGTTGGGAATAAATAAAAGATGGTTTTCCGAATTTTTATTGATTATGAATTGTCACTGTAAATTGTATTTATGGCTGGGTTTTTCCCTGTTTGCTCAAATATATTCGTCGGTACACATATTCTAATATTTAAACGCACTTTATAAATCACTGGATATCTGGGAAACCTAAATAATACGCTTCTATTTAATCAGGGTTATCCCTTTATAACATCTATGTTGCTGTTACGTCCCATCTCTCCACCTTTCTAATTTAAACACTCGATTCTCACGACTCCCCACTTTTAACAATATCCTTTTCTCTCTCTAACTCCACTCCGCACTGCTCTCGCTGTTCTGTGCCATCAATCATATGTTGCCACTGATCTTTCTGTGTGGGTACCACTCAGCCACACACTTCAATTCCTTCTATATTGCAGGGTGCCATTTCTTTTTTGTCGAATTTTCTTAATTCCGATTAGTGTCGTCCTATTGAGGAAATTTATTCAGCCTCTAAGATATTCTCTTTAATCAACAGAGAAACCCTTCCAACATGCAGGTATTGATTGTTTCATTTAATTTAATTTACTTCTGCTTTCCCAGCATCTCGTTTCGAACTTTCGCTGATAATGAGCTGCACTCCATCATCAAGCCAAACAAGGACAACACTTTTCAACCATTCAGTAGATGGGTTCTAGTATTTGCTGTGTTTCTTGCCATCTGACCACCAAACTCTATATAGAAAACCCATAAAAGATGGCACAGTACTTCTTACCGACAGTTTTGGCAATACACTATGCGTATCTTATCTATAAAGCTGAAATTCAGTGCTATTTTCATCTCTTGATATATTGAAACAAAGAAACAAGCCCAAATTTAGCTTTGTTGCAGATCACACATAAATCAGGCATCAAAGTTTAGATATCGACTTGGCCATAACGTAACCTCTTGAGGTCTACAGCTCTCGTTAAGTTTGTGAAGACCTTGGAGAGCAGAAAAGCAGTAAGGAAGGCGCAAGAAATTCAAATAGGATTCATTTTTTAATATTTTTTAATCGCGGAGCAGGGGTATTCAGGTTTATTATTCATATGAAACGACATTGATTCGAGTCTGATCTGTCGTTTGCGAGTCCATCCTCTTTTCAATGAGATGCTCTTCAAATCTAAAGCCTCCTTTTTATTAAAAAATTAGCAATTGAGGGCATCATATTCGGTTTGTCTTTTCGAATGTTGACCAAAATTCTCCTATCTATAACTATCTTAGGGCTTATCATGCACTCTTCTGGTCACTTAAAAAGCGAATAAACGATAAAGTGTTTAGATGATAACTATACAACAAATGAGACACTGCAATTTAGCTGCCATCATCATTTCAAACATGCCTCCTAATAGCAACGGCTGACGGGGTCATTGTCATTGTCTGTGATCCCCTTTACCTTCATGTTGAAGTACAGTTCCTGCATGTTTTTGGGTTGTCCGCACTTCCCACTAACTTCGCTCATGCAAAAAGCCAGTTCTAATTTCCTAGGATATGACTGCATCAAAGCAGGGAGTTTCACTCCTGATGAGGAACAATGATCCAGCATGCATTGATAGAATGAGACAGCCTCAGGGTCCGAGAAATACAGTTCAGGGAAGTCGTCATGCTTGGCTGACAGCACGATGTGTTTAGTATTCTGGGTGAGTTCGAAAGAGCAGGTTGGCTTATTGAGGCACTTGTAGAGTTGGCTGCTGCATTTGTCTTTGAAGGATGTGGAGACGCAGTTATGTAGTTTCTGGGCCGAGCAGGAGAACAGGACTAAAGAGGCCAGAAGTAAGAAGGCCGATGAAGGACTCATGAGTGCCATGCAGAGCCTTATGTATAAATAAAACTACATTATAGCCGAAACTCATTGATACACACAAGCTCAAGCAATATTCATCAGTAATCCTAACTCTATCATGAAGCATATGAATCTCAAAGCACCATCATAGTCTGAAAAACCTCTCCAAGCCTTCATTCGTCGCTCCTTTCACATCACTCTTGGTATACTTGAATGCGTATACCGAAGTCTCCATCGCTGTATTATCACCTCCCGCCGGCAGGTTTTCCCTATTCGCTGTCACCTGAGAGGACGAGTCGTTGTATCTGTTCTTATTTTAGTAGAAAGTGTGTGGATTTTCCTTCGTGGTAGTCGGGGCCGCCTTAAGATTAAAATCTGCATAGTTCAATTTATCATTATTCCTGAGGTTACTATTGGGTCTGATCCTTTGGATCATCTACTAGATTTGTTCTTGGGTGAACTTCTTTTGCTGGCCTTAATTGGTGATATCCTTCATCTAGCGTAGTGGGTTAGTGGATGTACGAGCAGCGATATTCGCTACATTTACAAAGTCGAACGTAGGGGTGCTGACATAGTTGTTAGTCCTCTGGGTCAGCTCAGCAAATGGCTTGATAGCACTCTTTTCAGAATTGTTTCTCACTATGTCAGCTCTGCCAGCAGATTGTTCAGCAGCTCTATTGTAGATCTTGTTGTAGTCACGCTCCAGCGACACACGTGATTTTTGCAACGAATCCTTTTCCAAGGAATAGACGCGAGGGATCTTCACCTATGTCGAAGGATGTTCTCTAGATTAGAACTCCAATTTATGGTGGTTGGTTCTGGCAGCCGTCGGCACCTGCTGGTGAGACACCAGTTTCTGAAAGTCCGCAAGTTTGAACGACGGGAAACTGAAATAGCTCTCAGCGCTTGTCTCGTTCCGGAAAGCTAATGCAGTTGGTAGTTTTGAGAAGGGGACTTCTTGCTACTCCAGAGATAGGATGCCTCGGAGCGCCGCGTCGATGCTAGCCGGTATGAAGTGATTTTTTAGCCGAGGCATCTTCAGGGCGTTATACGAGTCCTGCATATGTTCAGCGAGTGCCGTCTTGCTGTTCTGCTTAATCCCCAGATATCTTTTCTCGAGCTAACAAAGAACTCTTTCGGTTTGGCTGATTAGTTCACCCTGCAGATTATCAATGAAAACATCTACTGTCTTGGCTATAGCTTCTCTCAGAGTTGCCAAGCAAGAGGAAATTGAAGCTTTGTTGTTTTTGATCGATGCGATAAGATCTTAGATCTCCTTTGCGCTTCTTTTGGCATCGTCAAAGTCATTGGGGCCTTTAAAAGCAGCTTCGGTGTTGATATCGTGGAAAGCAGAGGCCTCGTTGAGGTAAGGGATGGTGTTTTTGTGCTTAGAACCGCTCATTTGTTGGTGGGTGAGTTTGGGGGAAAAGCTGATAGGGGTAGGCTTGTTTTCAGATTGGAGTTCTGGGTGTGTGGTGATGATTTGATAATGAGTGTAGGGTCCGATGTGTGCAGTGTAGAGGTCTGAGGGCTGTTGTTTGGAGGGAGAGTAGTAGTCCATGGTGAGTTTCAGTGGGATGAGGCTTTCTACTGGAATCAGAAAATAAATATGTTATTTGATATTGAGCTCGTAAAATTGAAGATGGTCGGAGTAGGTGAAGGAGGGTTATATTGATAAAATTATATTTATATTTAGAGGGCTCTGTCTTTATATAGGCTCAGCGAGAGCTCTCAGGTCTGCTAGTTCTACTGATTCGTTAGCCACGAACCCTCCTTATTCAGTGGCTATTGAGTTAGATTTTTTAGAAATCATTAATGAGACTCCCCGAAATCGAATCTATCGCATACTACAATATGAGTTATAGAGATCTGTCAAACTGTCCTTAGTCCCAGAAATTAAAGAGTATGAGTTATTCGGAAACCAGATAATTTTATAACTGGATCTAAACTATTAGCTAACTACCGACTACCACTTGGCTGCATGTAAGAATTCTCTATCGAATAACTCGCCAAAGCACTCTTCCGCGAGTACCTCATCCAGAATCGCTTCACCAAAACATATGAAGCCTTCGAAAATGAAGAGGGTAAGGCAACCAACACTAAAATTCCCAAAGCCATACTCATCAAAAATCTATGCATGGAACATCTTATCCATGCCAACAAGAAACTCGAAAAACCACTCAGGTCTCTGGTTGAAATCCTCATCTCATATCTTAAAAATAAATACCTAAACCGCCTCAAAGAGAACGATTCTCCCGCGGATGCTCCTGAACAACGCCATCTCACCATGCAGGCCCCCAAGCCAAGTCCCGCCTACGTTCCTACATTCAAAGATGCAAACCCTGTTTCTGTAGTCTCCGAAGTTGCCACGGCCCCTTCACGCATGAATGGAATGATGAAAGCAAGACCCAAACAGGTATAAGTGATAGAAGTAAAGAATGAATAGCCTTCTTCGAAACATAAGTCAGTAATGCTGACTCCCTCGCCTCCTGGACAGGACTCAGGTCATAACAGCTTCCAAGCCCTCCCATCTCCAAATGGTCTGCTGACTACGGGTGCGTTGACTACACCTCTGGTTGAAAATACTAATCTAATGCCTAAAGAACAATTAAACAACAATGCTTCGGATAAGAAAATAATGATGTTTGGGAAAAAGAAACAGGCTAAGGAGGAAGAACCAGAGAAGTAACACGAGATCTTTAAGAATGTAGTAGTTTAGGAAGAGAAGAAGAAGGTGTTGGAGTACGCTCCCTTGAATTTAGACAAGGTAGAGATAAAATCGAAGCCTGTAGTCGAACTCAGTTACAAAAAACCTGTAGCATCGAGACAGCCAGCAAAAAAGAAATAAAAAATCATCAGCCATGACCTGGCTCAGAAGGTCAGGAAAATACTTTTCCAGGGAAAGGAAAAAGGCCTGCCAAAGTCCTGGAATCAAGGTGTAATCCTCAGCAAGACAGATAATACGTTCTATGGGCTAGAACAAATCGAAGGAGGTCCTTGTGGGATCGTTGCTGCTCTACAGTGCTACTACCTCAAGCACCTGATCTTTAGTACTAATTTCCAGGGTCCTGTGTCGACAGAAGCCAAGTAGATTTGCGCTATGTACGCTATAGCTGATATGCTCTACAGAATAAATACTGAGAAGGTGACTCTCGCCGTGACCAATAGCACGGTATTCTCTCTCTAGCCGATTAATATCGAGGACGTCGAAGTGATAAGCTTTGCTCCAAAGTCACTTGAAAACCTATTTGAGTTGATATTCCCCTACAAAGCTGTATTCCTGGGCAAGTCCAACCACGGCTACACTTTGTTGCTCTATTGCTGTATTCTGACCAAGTAAGTCGAAAGAATTGAAGACGAGATGGACAACCGAGAAGCTGCCCTGATCGGAAATCATGGCCACTGCACTCAGGAGCTCGTGAATATGTTCCTAACAGGGACGGCGTGTAGCAATTGCTTTGATGGCATCCGTACGATCGGAGACGGGACTGATCACATCAAATTAAGGGGCGTGACCAAGGAGCAGGAATTCGGTTTCCTCACGATCTTCGAGTACTTGTAGTACATTGAAGTCGGGAAGCACCTAAAGAATCCCATATTCCCTGTGTGGGTCATCTGCAAAGAGTTCCACTACCATGTCGTCTTCTCGACCCACTATCTTGTATCTTAAGACAACAAGTCTCCAAAGTTCGATCTGATCTACTACGACGGTCTGTATAATCCTGCAGACAAGATCGTGATCACTCTGACCCACACGAGCCAGGCCCCCGTGAAGAAGGACATGGCGATGATCGAACAGGTTCTGAGCACTAAGTGGGGCTACAGACTCTATGACTGGCATGACAGCATACGCATCCTCTGATAAGCATAACTGGATATTTAGCAAGGTGTCATAATTAGATTGATGGACCAAGATTTTAAGCTCGTTGCATATCTGAGTGAATAGATTGCCTCCTCACGAATCATGTAGCATACGTTTCTAAATAATGTCGAAGGACTTTGTTTGGGCCTAGAGGCTTCTCCGATGTGAATAGATGTATTAAGTTATCATTTTAAGACTTAACCTGTTCTAGTATCTGCATAGAGCTGATCCTAGCTAAGTAGGTTTTGCATCATGAGCTCCAGATAGGCGATCTGAAAACCCCTGGAGATGCCCTATTCCATCGTCAAAATTTAAAGCCAGACGTCTACAAAATTGCTAAGTTCTTGTAGTATACGCGCAAATCCCTCTCCATATTTTATTCTAAAAGGAAGTGCAGTCTACACATCATATGTATGCCGATTAATCAATACTTATGGTTCACACCTGGTCTCCTACTAAGTGTCTCAGCATCGACGAATATGTGTTTCTTATAGTTTTTCTCTACTGCTGGTAGTAATAGCTCAGAATCCCCATCGCAGCCCCGAACAACAGCACCTCTCCGTAAGGCAAACTCATCACTAGCCCTCGCCTTTTGAGCAAATAAAACGAAGTCTCTATGCCCTTGTTCATAGCATAGAGGGCGATTTCAGACTGCCGACTAGGTGTTTAGAAGGCCAGAGTCAGCCCCGAGAAGAGTCCCGAATATATAGCAGTGTCTAAAATCCAATAGAATAGTGGTACCTCCTTCGTAGCGGTAGTGTTTCGTAATAAAACAAATAGACCTTCTAATGAAACAGGAGGCGAGTCCGGCAAACAACATAGACCTAATGAAGCCTTCCACGAATCTCCAAAGCTATTTGTTTAAACTGCGATTGAAAAGGGAGTAACGGTAATGTTGGAGTGTTACTTTTTGAGTCTGCGTGGTTTGAGGATATAGGGTAGAAGATGGATGATGAGGTATATTTTGTAGAGGGACTTGCAACCGTTGACGAACTGGGCAAGGCTTTTGATGTTGCAATCTCCGCCGTGGAGTTGCTAACAAGTAATTGACTTATCCCGGTTTGCTATGGCCCTGGCAACATATTCAGGGCTAAGGACTCTTTCAGACATGAGAACTAGGATGTAAATTAATTAAGCTATTTGAAATGATATTAAACTTCAAGATCGATCAGAATAAAATGTATTCATAAACCATGAACCGAACTTCAAATACTCTCGGATATCAAATATTTTGCTGTACAACAATCTTCGATACATTGCTGGCTCGTGCTGGTAATATCTGCCAGTCACCCTCGAGGGCACAAACATAACGAGTATTTACAAAAGTTGTATACCAAAAAAATAAATTGTAAATCGAGTGCAGCAGAATTAAATTCAAAGAAAACTCGGAAGAAGAAAGCTTAAAGTGAGTAAATCATATAAAATGAAGAAAGGAAACCTAAAGATTTCTCACGGCCCAAGATACTTGTCAAATCTTACAACTTAATTGATGGTCGAGTGACAGTCCAAGGTATGTTTTTTGGCTAAGAAATGTTCACGACTCCCTAATCATATAACAGAGAAGCGGTTGGATTTTAGATTTGATCGAAATCACGATTATAGTCATATTCGGTGGACTTGGCTGAAGTGTAATACGTGTTTTCTTTTTTAAGAATTTATGCATTTTGATGGGGATAAAAATAGTTAGATATGGCGCTGTAGTGTAGGGTTCAGGTAATCTGGTTGCGGAAAGAGCTAGATCCACGATTGATGGCAAGATAGATCGTGTTAATATAGTGAAAGTATAGATATTTATTTTTTGTTAATCTTTAATGTGTTTTAGTGGAAACAGTATTGGACTTGTTTCCAACACAAAACCACACGGGTGCTGATACATAAAAATCTATAGGCCGTACCCTAAATAAACTAAAATATCGAAAGATTATCTTAAGTCTCAGCTGCCCTATGATCAGTTCCGAACATAATTAGACTAAGCAGGTTGCCTGCAGGGTTCGCAAGGCCCTCGCCGACGCCTAGAACCAATCTGCCTATCTCGAATCGAATGCCCTCACCCCACTCCAACTCCAGATCGCTCTAGACCACATGGTATCTCTACTTTGCCTTAAGTCTCCTAACATTACTAGACTAGACACTGCTATGACCGCACCCTCCTCACCGAACTCATTAATTAAACACCTCGAACTTCTGATAACATGATTCCCATCAACTCCTTCGCCTCAGCCGTAATTGCTGCTCGGCATGAAGTCATTCGAAAACTCGAAGTGATTAGTTACAATCGCACCCTTAGAACTGCAGAGCTCGACGAGGTTAGAAGGCGCCTCGCACGCCTCGAAGAGACTGACACCGATCTGAAAAGGCGCTAATTTGAGTTGTAGCGGATCCTGGATAAGTACTAAAAGGACTAACTAGACTACCGGCAAGACGTGATCTCACTGACAGTTCCTTTTGACTTGGCTAATCCCGCAGGCGATGACCTGATCCCCAAGAGGGTATTATGGCCTACAGAAACTGATTCAGAACTGTAACGCATGCTGGCATTCGAGCTTTTCATGTTCCTATTTGTGCTTTTTAGTACCATCCTGAAAAGCGACTTCCCAAATGTAAGTACCCTCTTTTGATTTCCTCTTCACTGTCTAGATTATGTTGAGCCTACTGATTATGAGCGCATTCTTTGCGAACTACTACAGTAAGGAGTTCCTGCGAGTGCTGATGGCAGCTACCGTGTTCACTGCTGTCTTGGATATTTGGTGGCTTGTCGCCTAGACAGACAATTACTGGCGTGGTCGCAGGAACTCATGGAATGTCAATGAAACAAATGTCAGAAAAGTTGTAGTGGTCATCACTGTAGTCAATGCTATGCTTAAGCTGTTGAGATTGTTCTGGCTTCGAGGAGAAATATCCAAGATCTAAAGAAGAGCGAAGGGAGACAATATATAGAAACCTCCGGTTGCCTGCATTCTGGGAGTGTGCAATATATATCTGGAGTAAGGAAGAGTTCCCAGTTTCCTCGAGCCAAACCAGGTAGGGAAACCAGACTAGGAATAATAACTTTGAGGACGGGGTAATCCACGAGCTATCATATGAATAGTAGCGTGTACTTAGAATAAAAAACCGATAGGAAAGAGTTACGACAATTTGAAAATAGACAGACCATTATTGTTTTTATTTTTGCTCCTACATTTTGAGTTTAATTTCAATATTTAAACATTACTCCACCTCCCTCACCCTCGATGCTCTCCGCACAGCACCCCCACTCCCGACCCAAGGACCAACCAAACCTGGAACTCATGCGCAAAGTCATCAAGGAGATAGGGCTCCCTCCAGCTAAAGCTCCCCCGCCCAACCATAATCACTCCGATCCCAAAACCCATCACGACTCCTCCACCTTCTACGACTCCACTAATGGACTACCTGCTCCTCCCACTAACTACTCATCCGACTCCAAACTCATCGAGCAGCTCCGCCGCAGACAGGCAGTCATCGAAAAACAGTATAGGAAGTCTGTGGTCAACAAGATTTACATATTTACTCGGGCTGAGCAGCGTATCGAGGATATCTTGTCAGTGTCCAGCCACAGCTCGATCGACGAGATGGACGACGTGACTATGTATGCCTTAAGAGAGCAGAACCGGTCGAAAATGGTGCATGAGTACATGTTGCGGGACGAACTGGACGAGGATACCCAAGATGAGGGGGGCGACAAGAACTCAACGGCCAAGTTTAACAATAAGATGCTGAAGTATGAGTTCGAGGGCAAAATTGCTCGAGTGAACTAACCAAACAACTACATCTCCACTAGCAAGAACAATAATTCGATTTCGCATTTGATGAGGGACGAGAAAAGGAAGAAACCTTTAGTTCAGGGTTCCCAGACCAGCAGCGTGGACAAACACGTGCCCCTCGATAAGAAGCTGCTCGCCAAAAGACCCAAAAACATCAATCTACAGAATGAAAACGACTCCAAAGGTGCCAATAATATTCTGGCTAATAACAGTGGGCTCAGCGAGAAGCAACAGTATCTCCAAGAGAAGTACGGGCTCATCAAGAATAGTGCAGGCAGAGTGTCCTGGAAGAAAAAGAAAGAGCCGGGCTGCAACAGAAGAGCAGACGGGGATTCGAGCACTAAGAATCTGCTGCAAAGCGATGACAGGCTGCCCAAGGTTCCATCTTCCAACTTGAAGTCCAACAACTCCCTCAGCAAAGAAACATACCAGCAACTACTGAAGACTCTGCACCAGACCTCAAAAGTGAGTTCTTCGTCCAAAAACAAAGATCTGGAAGCCCGTCAGAACAACTATTCCCAGATCTACAGTCATCGCTACCATGTGAACTCCTCCTCAGCCAGGAACAACAACGCGAGCATCAACAACTTATCGGCGACTAATATTAACAGTCTGTTACGGCAAGACAGCTACACGCGGTACGGCTAGCCGAATGGGAACCGGAGGAGTTCGACGAATGTGCGTGAGAGCAACCGAAACGTGGGCAGCTGCAGCCAACTGCTGGAGAAGGCGGGACGACAGGCGAGAGTGCGGACTGAGTACTGAGCTGATGTGATTGGAATATAGGTTTTTACTTTCACTGGTAATTGGAATATTGAGAGGATAATAGACTAAAGTGATCCCTAATGTCTGTTTTGGATACCGTTTGCTATTAAAAAGGATATTAACTGATTCCGCTCCTATAATTAATCGAAACACTTCACTCCCTAGCTGTTATCACTTTCAAATTCACACACCAAAACATGCAGCAGACAAACCAAATCCCCCAGTATTCCACTGTCCCCTACTCCCTTCCCAAACACCAACCCCTCTTCCAAAACCCTCCCCCAGTCCGTCCTGCCGTCAACTTCGGCTACCTCCCCTCTCAGACTCAGCAGCAACACTACCACTCACAGTATACGCAACAGCTTACTCAGCCCCAAAATCTATATGACCCCACTCGACTCCCTCCATCAGCACAGCCCATAACCTCAACTCAAAACAATAACCCTGCGAGCCCTTACCGTCCTTCTCGAACTATTTCGACCGATGATTCCTGCAAGGCTGGTAACGGGATGGTAGTTAATAATAATCGGTGTGGAGTTTCTCCCATTCGCAGAAATCCCTCCACGACTACTTTCACGAACGCCTTCACTCCTAACCGTGTGATTACCAAGCCCGAGTCAGCGGTCAACCTGAATGGCCGGTACCCACGTCCAGTTTCTGAGCTGGGCGACAAAGATTTCCAGCCCTCGATGTCGGAAGTAGTTTTGCCTGTTACGGTCCATGGCTTCCAAGAACAACCACATCCTTCAGCCTGTACTATTTACCCAACATTCAGCAAACCAGGTACTTCTAACGATGAAAAGAAGCATGCAATTTAGCAGATAATAATGAACTGCGGAGCCCCTGCATTCACAAATAATAAGGAGAACCATGCTATAACTTCCCCTCAAAATATAGCTCAGGTCAGAAACTTATCTGTGACTCCCAGCCGTGCTGACTCAAGACCCAGAATCTCAACGGGTCCTCAGTAATTACCTGTGGTTCCGCAGGCTACGGTCCAACAGAAACCCCCATCCAGCCACAAAATTGTAGCCTCTCTGACCCAGAGCTAACTTTTGTGCCAGAACGGGGACAATAAGAAAGCACGTTATAGATCTGAAGAAGCCCCTTTTGGAGCTTATTGCTCTAAATGTTCGATCCTCATGGTAGGAAAAGGGATTAAAATGGTGGAGATTTCAGACGCATCGTCTCGTTAGCAATAAATCAAGAATATCATCAATGGGGCAGGAGAACTGAAGGCGCAAGTGATGAGCCAGTGCGACAGGCTGGAAGTTGAGAGAGTCAAAGTCGTAGACTTGTGCAAGGTGCAGAAATAGAAAATTCATGAGTCTTACAACTAGCTGATTCGCCTGCTCAGGGAATTCGAAGAAAAAGATGTCAATAAAGTGGCCTACTACCAAGAGGAGTGCTTGTCCTCTATTGCAGCTTACAAAGAGGAGTTTCAGGAGGGTTTGACGACCTTGGAGATGATCCACAGGGACTTGCTGCCGAACATCTAGCGTATCAAGCTGGAGGTGGAGGAATCTCAGTATAAGCAGTTCATGCAGAACTACCTGTCGCAAATGAAGGATATTTCCAACAAAGTGAACACCCATTCCAAGTCACCCAGTATCTATTAAGGAGAGTGCAAGCCTATGCTAGTCAGCAAAGACGTGAACAAACTGAGCTACGAGGTCGTGTCGCTTATTGACTACCCGGCGGGGGCAAATAAAAACTCACTGTTTTTCAGCTTCGAGGTGAAGAATCAGCAGAGTAGCCAAATAGACAAAATCAGGGTGGAGGATTATGGGGTAGAAGACCTGGCTGCGACACTAGCAGAATCTTCGGGGAAGGTGGAAGAGAGTGGGTGTGGAAGGTCTTCGCCGAATTTCAAGAAGATATGATGACGATGAGTAGTGTGAGGAGGTGTGACCTATTTAGATATTTTTTGGAGCATAATTTTTTAGCATACCATGTTTGGCTGCACTTGTGAATACAACTTAGTCAGTTGTTTCTTATCTATTTTATTTCCACCTAGAAAGATAATCTTGTTAATTTAGCACCCATCACTTGTTCTCCACATTTTTACTCAGCAACAGTCGGTGCTTCCTCTAAAACTCTTGTGCCTTCGATTAATTCATAAGGCTAGCATTAGACCTCTAAATATACTCACCGCATTCCCAACCCCTCCTTGCAGTTGCACCACAGCGGAAGCAAGTTAGTAGTCAATAAGGGATAGTGCATGAGTATAAATACAGCTGTACCATTTTTATGGCCTTCTTCGAGATTTATTAGCCAACCTTGATTTTCAATTCGGCCATTAATTCTAACAATATATAATTATCCTGCCGGCCTCCCATGAAACATCGCAAAAGTACAACCTCTCTTCTTCTCAATACACTGTCCCTTATTCCTTCACCTCTGTTCTCAGATTATCTCGAGTCTCACACCTCCTCCGATGAAGATGAAGGCTTCATCTAGCAGAAAATACGCATCACACAAAAATACACTCCTCTAGAATTATAATTACATCCCAACGATTCCCACAGCCTCTATCAGGGAAACGACCTCGTCGACCCTGACCGACCCAAAGATTTCCGCCCCCGCACTCTCCACCTCAACATGCCAGTCCAGTAAACCCCTCCCCACTCTTGAACTGCTAGGACCCATCCCCCTGCTGTTGACGACGTTACTAGCTACAAAAGCGAATAGATCATCGAGCCAGTTACTCGAAGTGCAACCAAGACTAAGAAATATCGATCACTCTCGGACAAGTACATGAAAAGCAGCCACTACAACCTGGTCTACGCTAAACTACCCCCAGACTCCAATGACTACCTTCGTAACTTATCTATTATGATTTGAATCCGTTTCCCATTGCCCATCAGAGCTTCGCAGACTCCTATTTGAATCTCAATTCGGTCCCTGACTACAATCCCGCCAACTACAAAGAGTACGTCCAGCTTGACCCCTAGCAACTACTCGCCCAGCGCCATCAAACACTATTCAACTCCTGCTTTGAAAGCGGAAACCTTCTATATGCATACTCCACCCCTAATTCTAACGAGTACGATCTGATTCTTCAGAACGATATCAATACAAAAGGATATAATCAGTGGTTCTTCTTTACATTTAACAACCACAATGCAACCGGGGTTCGCATCCGCATAGTTAACTTGGTCAAACGCAAGAGCATGTTCAGCCAGGGGGTCAGACCGGTAGCATACTCCGTAAAAGAGTCGAGTTGGAGCAACGTAAGCACAGACGTCGAGTACGGTCGCAGCTACGTCTAGCGCTAGAATGGCGAGCAATACTATACACTTAGCTTCAGTGTAGAGTTCAGGCACAAGGATGACACCCTTTACATCGCGATGAATCTGCCCTACACGTATCAAAAGATGGTAGGCATGCTTGATGAAATTCAGAAAATCACGCCACGTCCGAACATGTAATTTAT
Organism: Lepidurus packardi; assembly: GCA_023053545.1. NCBI lineage: Eukaryota > Metazoa > Arthropoda > Branchiopoda > Notostraca > Triopsidae > Lepidurus > Lepidurus packardi. Next base: position 26,907 of record JAKZAN010000175.1, read on the forward strand.
TTGGTGACTATCAGAGTTATAGAGCGAAAGGTCCTTTGCTATACTGCCTCTAACCACCCTCTGCCATATCTCGTCCTCAAGTCTGACACCAGCAGAAAACAGGTAGTTGTGACTGCACGCCAGCACCCTGGAGAAACTGTCAGCTCCCACGTTTTCGAGGCTTTTCTGAGGAGCGTGATGCAGAACCCTTTTCCTTTGCTTGAGGACATAGAACTGATTCTTGTGCCGATGGTGAATCCTGACGGAGTGGTCTACGGTAACTTTCGGACAAACATTGCAGGTTTCGACCTCAACCGACAATGGTCAGACCCGAACCGCTGGTTGCACACAGAGTCCTACTTTCTCAAGAAAATGCTGAAGGACCTACCCAACCTGTGCTTCATGCTGGACTTGCATGGCCACTCCAAAAAATATAATACCTTTATCTATGCCTGTGAGCAAGAGGACAAGGTGGCAGAGAAGTACTTCCCCTACCTCATGTCAAAGAACTGCGACTTCTTTAAGTTAGAGGAGTGTACCTATGGACTCAGTAAGGACAAGGTTTCCACGGCTCGTGCTGCTGTCTTGAAACTGGGGGTCAAGGATGTCTACACGCTTGAGACATCATTCTACGGCTACTTTGATAAGGCTGCAGGGCATCTCATGACCCTTGGACCTAAAAGTTATGCAGAACTAGGGGCCGCAATCCTCCAAAGCCTTAACAACTTTTTCTGCGCCGATAAGAAATCAGTGGACCTGATAAAAAACGAGATCGCATAAAAGATGCAGGACTTCGAGGTTTGGCAAAGTCGCACAACCAACGACTCCGGCTCAGAGTCGAACCCAAGCGAAGATGAGTTGACGCCAGTATAACGCGAGGAAAAGGTCATGTCCGAACAAGTCGCTGCCAAAGTGTGTCCTTCAAAGCAGAGGAGCAGGAACACTACCGATTAAGCGAATAAGAAGAGGAAAAAAAAGAAAATATCGACAAATACTAATAATGGCAAAGTGTCAATCTACGGAAATCTGCCTAGAGGGTTTGCCAGAACAACCAGTCCCAATAAAGACTTCATGGGCACTGAGGAGGGAGTCCTCCCTAATACTGCTTTCAAAGGAAAGACCAGCACTCCAAGGTCCAAGAAAACCGAGCTTCTCACAATCCCACAACTCAAACCCAGCAAACTGCGTTTTGAGGAAGAATAGGCGCACAGCAGCAAAGCCAACGCACGTAAAAACAATGAGCGAGAATAGCTCATCAAAATTAGCAAAGGGCCCAACCTTCCGACACAGTAAAAAACCAAGAGGTAGAAATCTAAGTAGTCCTCAAAAAATCCTCTTCGTGAAGATCCGACATTGCAGCACATCGAACTCGAGCCTGAACTCAGCAGTTACGCCAACCGGTCGTAAGTGATGTGTTCTGCCGAAATCACTGAACATGCTAGTCCCAACATCGAAAGGCACTAGAAAGTAAATTCTTCCAATCTGCTGTCCTCGGGTGTCGGTTATATTGACACCAAGATATACAACCAAAACAACCAGATGTATGAGACAGCCGACCTCCTGCACCAGCTAGAGCAGACTAAAATGACTCTTAGAGACGAGCAGCACAGGATGTTGACGAATACCAAGAATCGCTTATCGGGTGCCAGTAAGCTCAATCGGCTAGTCTCCAATCTGTCCAATCCCAATAGACTTGAAGAAAGGGTCAATTGGAGCATAATGACAAAAAATGAGCCGGAAACGCGACGAGGCCACCAGGAAACAAACTTATCACTACGGCACGTTGCTGATAACAAACGAATGCTAGAGAAAGCTATCGAGAAGAGGGGCAACTAGCCCGTGCAGTTGGTCAAAATTAGTGTGACCCACAAGAGTCGGAGCAGTCAGCCTAAGTATGAGCCAGAGCCCGAGATCCCAGATTCTTTTTCTAATGCGAGCCATGCAGGCTATATGTCACCCTCTAATATGAATACCTACGAGCCGAAAAGAGGGAGCTCTAAGGAAATCCAGATACTGGAGGGTCGGAGGGTCCGGAATCTGAAACCTATGGAACAACGCGTAGGAGAAAGGGGGTCACGTTCGAATCATAAGGTGCTGAGGGAACCGATATTCCTGAGCGAACTCATGCGGCCGAGGATCAGCGACGATAATCGGCAGCTGTATCTGCGAATCGAAGAAGACATCAGCAACAAGTTGAAGAGCAGGGTGAACAAGAAAGGTTCGATGAACGTTTTCTACTGAAGTGAAGGTTGGACTGATGTTCTGATGTTTTGTCCTACATTTCATCCTTAACAAAAAACTCACCCATTCTTAACACTATCAACATCAGAATTCACTCATATGAATCTAAAAATGGGGATATTTACTTATCTTGGCGTATAAATATCCATACTACTTATACTCTCATACAGACTTGCAACGAGCACCCACCAGAGCATGTAGATCACCACATTGAAAGAGAGGACCCTGCAGGATACCCTCCACTCCCACCCCAATAATGTAGACATCATGCTCACTACATATCTTGACATGTAACACCTCGATGCTCAATTTCTGGACATTGTATGGTAACCAACCTCTTCATAATGCCATTCCTCTCGCCTACAAATTATGTCAGTTTCCTGAAAGCTATACCCGTAAGCTTCTACAGCACCGAGTACATCTCTTCCAAGATAAAGAAGCTAGTCAAAAGGCTGGATGAAATGCCTAAAAAGAACTCTTTAATTCTATTGGGACTCCTGCAGAGAGTCTCGCAGAATTTCCTCGCCATGGGAAAAGGATTGAATATAACCCATGTCTTTTACTTGAAGTACCTCATCGAGAACAGGATGTATGACCTGACCGATCGTATCATGGACTTCCCCGTTGTCGCGATCGAAGAAATGGAATGCGCAGATGTACCACCTCATCCTTCAATACCAATACCATATACTCCATTCTTCCCTATTTCAGATGCTGGAGTTCTTCTGGTACAAAGCCCTCGTCTTGATTGTGCAGCACAAGTACAGTGATGCCTTGGAAAATCTCATGCACATCATATCTTTCGAGAAGGGCGAGTCTGATATCAAAACTGATGCAGCCAAAAAGGCAGTACTCCTTATCAGAATACTCAACAAATATCATCACTCGGACATGAGGATAGCCACTGGGAATGCAGAATTGGAAATCTACGATCGCATATGCCAGAGGGCTTCCCTCGACTAATTCGTCCTAACCAAAGATGAAGAGGAACTTCTGAAGAAGGATGGTAACCTGAGCTTGGCATAACGACTCAAATACTTGGCTGCCAAGAACCAGGTGGAGACCTACGGATCCAGTTACCTACGAGTGCCAGTGGGGAGCCTACCTGACAATGTGGACTATACTGACGCAGTCACAATTGACCAGATAAACAGTCTGAAAAAGATCTACCGATACAACCCCAAAGAAAACTGTCTGACGTTTGTGTAGTAAGAGGAGGACGTGGAAAAACAAGTGAGCAAAGTGGTGGCTCTGTACACAGAGATCAAGCGTGCATAGTAGGCCAAACATAGACGCAAAGAGTACTAGAGAGAAGCGAAGCAGAAGTCTTTTTTCTGAGAGGGAGTTTATTCAATGTCATTTTGTGAAAACTGATTATAAGATGTGGGTAATATTTTTTACAAGAGGGAGCATTATAATGCGAGCACAAGGAGCAAGACTAGACGGTTCAATCAATCACTAGCAAATATCATAAAACAGTTATTATCAGCCAAATCGAATTGAACAGCTTCAGACGGGCACTTTCCCCAGGTTCGACACAGGGTCCATGTACTCCGACCATCTCTCAGAACTGATCTTGGGCCAGTTCGAACACAGGTGTTTCAGGTAGAATTGGTATCCCAGCAAGTACCCCACCATCAAAAGGCACACACCGTAATTGAACATAACATAATGCATGGCCAATGCTGTCAGCATCAGAGAACCTACAGTCACGATTTGTAAAAGGACATTTATTTTTCTGACAGTTGGGTGTTGATTGAATTTGAGAGAATAGAGCACTAGGAATTTGCACAAAAAGATGGCACCGACGACGATATAGAGGGTAGATGCGATAGGGAGTAGACCTAGGGGCTAGAGGTAGCAGAGGAAGAGGGTGCTGATGATGGTCCAGACGACGATGGAAAAGAGGTTGAACAAGTACATGAACTGGGCGTAGGTGATGGCAGAACTATTGATGGTGCGTGCCTTGATGCGAGTCTGCCTGTGATGCTACTCTTCATCCTGGAGATCAGTGGAGTTGGTGGAGAGAGATTCGTCGGGGGTGATTTCGATCTGGGTGTGTAACATGAGGTTATATTGGCGTGATTATTCTATTTTTGGTGTGAGATATCGCCACTAATACTGCTGACGTTATGCCTAGGAGACCAGTTATGCGCTGGGGTTGCCGATAATTAAAATTCAGAGATGATAACAGCAAGAATTAAGAACTACAACACAGCTTAATTAGAAAATATCATGATTTTGATGATTTTGTTAGGGTTGGCGGTCCTCTCAAAACGCAGTCCCCGTCCACCTCCATGTACACTTTGTACAAGTCCACCCCCATCTTCAGCTGACTCTTCACCATCAGCTTGTCCATTCGCACCATCACCTGCCGACCCTCCTCCCAGTCCGACTTCTCCGCCAGCACTGATTTCGTCAGAGATACGAACTTCAACATCAGGCTCTTCAGTGCCTTCTTGTTGGAATCGAACTTATCGCTGATAAACGGCATTACCTCCTCAAGGAGAGGCATCCTGATGCTGCGTTCCAAGTTTTTGGAGACCAAGGGTAGACAAGATTTAAACAGTAAGCTGCAGATAGTGTCGTCATAACGGATCTGTTCCAGAACATATTCCTTCTCTGGAGACTCTAAAAACCGCTTCCAGTGGGTCTCTTGTATTTTAGGATGACTGATCTCCCCCTTCAGTATCTTCATGCATCGATAGAGGGACCTGAAGGCCACCTTCAGCACCAGAAACTATGTCAGCAGGAATAGCAGGAAGTGCGACTGCGCCTTCGGACTGGCTCTGCAGTCTTGTAGTCTGAGATAAAGGAGGACCAGATATGCAGCCTTATTGCGTTTGGATAATATCTTGGCAGCTGTATAGTCTATAAATGGTTTGTTGCTGACCTCTTCACATTGCTTCCGAAAGTCCTAAATGACATTTGAGTTTTCGTGGCCGACCTGACTCACCTCGATCTTAATATTGTACGAGGCCAGCAGTTGTGCGTTTCTCTCGTGGTTCTTTACGCACTCAGCAGAAGAAGCCACTACTCTGTTCAGGTCGAAGTAGAAGTAAGCGTACTGACGCAGCTTCTAGTAGAGCTCGTGTTGGTCAGCGATGATGCTATTGAGCTTGTCGCGTACAGCCTCCTTCGTAATGGGCATCTAGATTTTGGCCTGGAAGAGTTATTCCCAAGATATCCTGTCCTGTTCGCTCTCTTTCAGCATCCGCGAAATAATAAACTTGGTGGATTCGGTGACCTTGGGAAGGGAGGGGAACCTCAGTGGCTACTTTTTGATTTTGGTAATAAGGTCGAAATCCTTTTTTGCATGCCACGGCACTGTACCGTACAGCATCTGGTAGACAATTGTGCCCAGGGACCATATGTCAGTTTTCTCCGTGTATTTCTACTTATTCAGAATCTGGGGCGACATGTACTGGGGCGTACCCACCAAAGAAGTCAACAACTGATCATGGTCTGCAACAAGCTTGGAAAATCCGAAGTCCCCAACTTTCAGCGTGGCGTTATGGATCATGATATTCCCGGGCTTCAGATCTCGGTGCACGATGTTATTAGCATGGAGGACACCGAAGCCATCCAGGAGCTGGGCCAGGAACTGCAGGGTTTCTTGTTCGGTCAGCCACTTCTTCCTCCGTATGTAGGCTTCGAGGTTGCCTTCATTGCAGTACTCGCAGACGAGGTAGAGGTTGCGCTGGGATATCTGGATGCCGAGGAGTTTGACGATATGGTCTCCTTCTGCGAGCTGCATGTTGGTAATCTAGTTTCGGAAGTTTTCTAGTATTTTTTCGCGGTGGCTTTCCGGGATGCGTTCGAGAGAAACCACTTTAATGGCAACCTTCTCCTTGGAGTTTACGTGCATGCCTAGGTACACCGAACCGTAGCTCCCCTGCCCCAGTTTTTGAGTCTCATCGTAAACGTAGTCCTTGATCGATTTCATGTTTTTACTCAATTATATACGTAATTAAACACTACCCATCAGGAATGTGCTCTTTCCCACAGCCTCATAGACATCTCTTAGTCTTTATTCTTCCCTCCCATCAAACTCGTTCTCCCGAGGTTCTGTCTATCCTGTAAGGTTTATACTGGTGATTTTTTCTGTTTAAGCCATTTGACTATTCATTTCCGAGGCGTAAAAGCGAAATTTCTTATAGACGTCACTTATGTTAGACTTTTCTGATACTTAGAATAGACTAAACCCAGATTCTACCAGTAACGCAGAAGCGTGTAACTTCCCATCCTTCGGTCCATGCTAAGCATACTTCGATCTTATGCTAATTCGTGCAAACCACACTACCATTTATCCTTTTATTCAAACATTCTCGGAAGCTTTAAACCTCCTCGACCTTTTTCTTCACAACCCAGTTCCATCTAATGGCTTCCTCTCAACTACATCATTCAAAACCTCTCCAATTCGGTCGCCTTCCCAAATCTAGAAATCTTTGTGTCCCTCGCAAAAAAATGGACAAATCTCTACACTTGGATACCCTCTCCACCAACTTTTCGTAAACACAACCAATTATTGCTCCTCTAACAACCTTGAAACCTCTGGAGTTCCCTTTCCTTCACGCTAGCCAACCTACCCAAGCCGAAACAACGAGATCCTCTAAGCAACAAAGACCCATAACAGGACTCCAGTTCTCAATAAGCCTCTAAAAGAGGATTCTGCATAAAACCAATAAAAAGTCGAGTGCATCTCTCGAGAAGAAAGCTCCAAAGCCAACCCATCAGAGATATTTATCACAAGTCTCATAAGCAGAAGAGCTTTCTATTATCTGTTTGAAGGAGGAAATCGAATGGCTTAATCAAGTAACCCATCCTTTATCTAGCCTAAATTTATAGTTTGTTTAGGAGGACAGGATTTTCGGGATGATGGTAGGATATGAAGAGTAAAGGTGTCGATAAATAAAAGATTAGGTCAAAAGACTACACGATGAAATTGGAAGACTAACGGAACAATGCAGGAGGGAAGATACCTGGGCCCACCATACGGCCCAACGTATCTAGACCATGAGGATAGACTTAGCCTCGCGCATCCTGCATCCATCATGAACTGACATTTCGTTCATATCCTTTCAGTGTTTTCAAAACTGTCACGCTAGTGGCAGAACGTACCTTTATAACACCTCGAGTAGGAAAAATAGCAACCAAACAAAGAATAAAAACCAATTGGATTCAGATCTCTCAGCTGAGGGTGCTTAGGCGTTTCTCTATCTCCTTCATCAGTAGCTTATCGCATCCTGGTACGACTCGGTCGATCCCCAAGACTTTGCAGAGCCAGCTTCGGAACCCTCCAACTTCCGACTCCAGACTCTCAATCCTGGCTGCCTCATTCCCCAGGCTCCGTTCCTTCTTTTTCAGCAAACACTCCAGCTCGCTGATTCTCTTCTCATATCGCTCTTGCATCTCATAGAGATCTGCCTTATCAATGGTGTCGGCGCTTTCGCGCGATGTGCGATTCTAGACTCCCGAGTGGCCCAACACATTGTTGTAGTGCTTGGCTATGCGCTCCGTCTCCAGGTTTTCAATGATCTTCTTTTGCTCGCGTAGATTGTTCTGCAGCCGGGCAATCTGTTTTTCATTCTCCTACATGTCTGATTTGAACTTGGCGATCGCATGGTTGCTGTCAACCAGCAGTTCCTTTAATTCAGTAGAGTTTTCCCGTTCATCAACCAGATCGGAGTGCACACGCGACAGTTCTTGTTCCAAACCCTTAGCTCGAGTAGATGATGTTTATAAGGCGCTGCGCAGCTGGGATTATTTTTCCAGAAGGAAGCTGACAGCGTCTTGCAGTTCTTTTTGGCTACTGTTTGACTGATGCAGAGCGTGTTGGAGCTCTTCGAATCGTGCTTGCAGCTCGTTGACAGGGGATTAGTTGAGAGTGGCGGATGGGTAGGTTGGGAGTCGACCATAGGAATAGGACCCCTTGATGGTCTTCATGTTTGTAGATATCATGGACAGGACAGGCTATTCGTTAGTGTTTGATAAAGCTGTCGTTATTATGACTTGTTAAATACTTCATAAACATCATTACTCCTGTTCGGTCCATATCCAATCACTAACTAATCATCCGAACAAACTCCCAGACGCATACATCACTGATCTATCAAAGGGCGTTCATCCTCTTCTCGAAGTCGTCCAACTCTTCGGATGGCATTTTCTGTTCCACCTCTTTTTTCTTTCCGACCTCCTTCATCTTTACTTCTTGTTCCATATCGCGCAGCATCTTCTCAGCTTCTTCGTCGATATCGATGTCGCCAGTGTCTGCCATATCCATTGCATCATCAATCATCTCTTGCACAAGGCCCATCTTCATGAATTGCTCCTGAGCCTTGGTCATTGCAGCGCTGGTCTGTGCTATGTTAGTAGTGCCGTTGATCTTGGCCATGAGGTTGCCAGCGTTGGTCATGACCTGGGTCATCTTAATGTTAGCGATAAAGCCGTCAATCATATACTCCATATTTTTCATTTTGGCCTTGTTTTGGCTGTAGCGATCCATGTTCTTGCGGCAGTTCATGATCTGCTTGGCATAGGTTTTCTTGGCGAATGCGTCTGCTTTCTCTCCTGTACAAATCAACAGTCCAAAACTCCAATCACACCTACTGTACGTCCCAACCAGTTTTCATAAGGTAGAAGTCGCTGCACAAAATGCCTACGAAGCTTTTATACACTAAGTTAGTTTATTTGTCGACTCGCTCGTTTCTGCTGGTTGATCAGAACAGGTGGTGGGGGAGGAGTTTTAAAGACCGAGGGAAGATTGGTTGATATACTTTAATAAGGGTAAGTTTACCTTTAGAGATCTCCTTTTTAAGCTTATCCTCGGCAGCCTTTTTGAGGCCTTCGAGTTTAAAAATTTCGCGATCAAGTTCGCGTACTTCCTTCGCGATCGTCTTCTTCATCTCGCGTTCCTTCTCTCTGAGCTCTTACTTGCTCATTTCGTTGAGGCTTTTCTGCATTGGTTCTAATCCTGCTGGGATTGTTTGACGATAGAATTAATTATAATATCAATATAAAATGTACTATTCACTAGGTCCCAGATAAACTCCTATACTAAGGATACTATACTCTGCGTAAGCCTCAGAGCTTCTATCCTCGACTTTCTGTCAGCCGATATCAGCTGCCACTTTCAAAACCTTGCACTGAAAATGTTGTATAATGGAAAAATGTAGGTCCGCACTCATCAAACATCAATGACTATCCTCCCCACTGCTCACTAATTTCTACGGATATTCGAAGTCTCTTATAGCCTTCCTTCTTTCATAGTTGCTAGCCTTAAAGAGAACAAAGCGTGTAGAGATTGCTGCAGGGATCTGCGTTCATAGAAGTCTGATGGTACTACTTCCTTGATTTTAAAATTTGGTTGGCTTCATTGCAACTGCAGTTCGCGGGTCAGTTTGTCCACGAACTACTCGTCACACTTCTTCTGCAGATACTTTGTGAGGTCCTTGGCAATCAGAATGGGCCTACTCTGCTGCCTATTCCTGCCGGACTCCTCATATTTTTGTTCATACTTGCCTTCACCACGCATAAAACCAGAAAACAAGAAGCGATCTCTCTCAGAGCATGCTTCATCTTAGAATTTCTTCTAATTCGTTATCCCTTATCTAAGCTTGTAACTCACTTAGAAGGACTATCGGTACTTAGGTGTATCGCTTGATGTCACTTATTTGGCTGCAGAGGTGTTACTATAAGAGTGCGTTTTCAGGCTCTGCTGCAGAGGGTCAAACCAGTCAGATGAAGAGGTAGAGGAAGATGATGAATGATGGCAAACTTGATCATGAGGAAAGGAGGATTGGCTGGTTCGGTAATCGTGGACAAGCTGGGGAGCTGGAGGCTACTCGCCAATTTCGCGGTAGAGGCTTTCATAAGACATCTTTTCAAAGAAAACGAGGCTTTAGTAGGGGATGCTTTCAAAGAAACCAGTGGGGTTTAGGTTGTGATGGGGACGGAGGGTGGGGAGAGTTTTGAGTTAGCCGGGGTTGTGCCGATGGGGCTGGGTCATGGTGAGTAGAAGCAGGAGTAGATGGAACTTGGGAGGTATAATTAATTAGAGTATGGGTTTTATTGGTCGAGGGCTGTACCCGAATTCTAGATTATATTATTTTTATTTTCCCCTCTGATGATAGGTGCGAGGCATACTACCCACAGCTTAACTAATTGGAGATGGGTGTTATGCCTATGACTTTGGGCAGCTTGTTAATCTTTCCCAGACCTCCTTTTCGATACGCCCCTTTCACACAACTCTATTCTAAATGTGTTACAGAAATTGGTCCCCTTTCCAGACACGCCTATGCGTTATCAGGTTCAAAGCAAATGATCATTAGCAAATAGATCCATAAATATAAATTACAGTCATCACTCCTCTCTGAAACTTCTGCCTCCTCACCAGATGGATTTCGACTATGCAAGGCTTGAGTCTAGGCCCCGGATCTTTTGCCCGACAATCCTGGTACAGATGATTGTCATAGTTTTCCTTTTAGTCTTTAGGGACAACGTCGTTTCCGTCTCCTTCGGTCTCTTCTTCTGCACTCTATTTTTTGCTAGCTTCCTTGTTTTCTTTATCTTTTCCTGGTATTTTTCAAGTTTCTCTCGAAGTGCTTCCATTACTGCGTTTCTTCAAAATTTCCGACTTGGTCCACTTCGATCTTTTTGTAGCGTTATCCTTTAGCCTCACATTTTCCCATCAGTTGCTTCCAGACTTTTGAAAGAGATTTCTTCACCCTCTAGGTAATTTTTCTGAAGCCTCTTCTGTCGGAAGTCTCAACAGTCTCATATTTTTAGTCCTCTCTTACATCTCCTTCGTTCTGTGCTCCATCCTTCATGTCACGAGAGGCATCAGACTGGCCCTTGAACTGGCATCGATAGAAACTTTAGGAGGCCCTCCTTCACATTTCTGCACACTATAGTCCTCGATATCCACATATATGCAAACCTTTTCTTGTTGTGGGATTGTCTTCCTAGCCTTCAAGCAGTCTTCTTGTTAAGATTGTGCATAGGTTTAATCTTTAAATAATGATATTCCCCACGGCTTATCTTTAACATTCGATCTAAATATTTGAATGCCAATACTTCAGCACTCGGACAAGCCAAATCCAAAAGTCCTTACCGGTTCTGAGCAATAATACCCTCTATTTTGACATTGACAGATGGCACACATCGTTGACTCACTCTCACTATTCCTCAGGAGGGAAGCATGGCACCCACTAGACTCTCCCGTGGTGTCTCCACCCCTGACAAATCCCCATATTTTGTCTCTTCTCCCATTCGCGATACCTTACCGATAGCCTCAATACGTTAATTGTTTGTGCAGAAGTATATTCCGACGTATATGAAAGTTTCCATTCCAGATTTCTTAGAGTGGAATTAACAATAATTAAATATTTATAATAGTTCTAATCATTCTAGGCCTCATGGAAGAATTCTATAAACCCTGTTCCATCCTCTTCGACAACCTCTCCCTACTCGTCCCCAACATCCACGCTGTCCCAGACCAGATACGCGTCGGTATCTCCGTGGACACTTCTCCTGAAGTCCACTGGTCTGACTTCGCCTCCTTCGATGACTCCCGCAAAACATTCCACTGGTCCAGACCCATCACCCTCCCCCGCCAACAGCTCCTCACTACCATGATCGCCGTCCATCTTCAGATCCCTTCTGCTGGCAAGGTCGTCACCTCAAATACATTCACCATCTCGCCACAAGAAACATCTCTCGGCGTTGAAATGGCAATATTCAGCATTAAGGGCACCCTCAAGTGCAAAATAACTTGGAAAAAATCTGACAACGACCTGGACCATGACAGCGTGGATTAGGGCGTGTAAGTACTTGACAGAAGTGAATAGCTTTCTGAATAAGAAGAACCCAGTGCAACTACCGATCAACCTGGAACCGAACGCAAGAGAGAGGTCCGAGAGGTTGCTGTTGAGCAATTGGGAACCATGTATCAAAAGATCCTCAAACTCCCCGCAGCAGGGGATAAGGTGGCAAAGCCAGAACCTCCGAAGGTTTCAACCGATAGGAGCAAAAGGCAGACTTCAAATTTGGTTAACAAGGGTATATAAAGCCCGAGAGAGTCAGTGAAACCCCTTTCGACCGTAAAAATGAGTATTGAAGCTTTAGTCGCAAAATAAAATATGGCTGTCCTCGAAAAGAAAGTGTTAAGTCAAGCCTACAGCCAGTCCAAAGCCAACGCGCAAAGGAGTCATAGCAACCAGAATCCTGAAGATAAAATTCCGGGCAGGAGTGGCTAGAAGGAGTCCAAATAGACTACCCAGCGAGCCTCAAATAAAAGTCAGTCCAGCGAAGGCACGGAGAGCCGGTTCGTGGGACGCATCAAGAAGCTCAACAAAAATTCAGACGTAAATGCCATGCAGAACTCTCAGACGCTCTCGCCCAACAATTCCTCAACCTATCTCACATTGAGGGATAAGTTCGGAGACCGTATCTATGAGAACCAGTCAGCCACAACCATGCAGAAGACTATTCTGTGCTACTCAATGCCTAAGGGGCCTAGATTCAAATAGAATACACGAACCCGCCCCATCGAGCCCAGCTACTACACGAAGACTGTGTTCCAGACCGACAAGTACAGAGGGGCTGGCTTCGGATTCGGGAAGAGGATGCCTTTCCCAGAATGGTTGGTGCGCAACATGAGCGAAGTACCAGGCCCGAACCATTACTAGGAGTACAAGAGGCCGAGTAGATATGAAGGTTTCCAGATCGGGAGCGAGAAGGGCAAGAGCTTCGGAATTCCTTACAGATACTACGAGAAAGCCCTGATTCCGGGAGTACACAATTCCCGCAAGAAGATGCTGCTGAACAACAGTAGTGCCAAAGCTCTGCCGACTCCATCCTTGAAAAATCTGGGTGCTTCTTCGTCAGTAAGAAATATGATGATCGAGAGACCAGCCACACAACCACCGAAGTAGCTGCAGAGCCTGAAGAGCCAATACCACTTCGGAGCATACAGGTCCTGAGAAGGCCCACTTGAATTCTGATCAATACCAGTTCATTTTATATTTTATATACATCTAATTATCATAAATCACCAATCCTATGGGCAACGATCTCGCCAAAGAACGACTCTACGGCGCCCTCAACAAGCGCAACATCCACGAGACACGCGAGATCCTTTCGCGCTACCCTCATCTCATCAATTAGATCATCACTCAGGACAGTCTCATGACTCCGCTCCTCAAAGCCATCAACCGTCTCGATCTCTCGCTCATGCACATTCTAATCGACCTAGGCGCCGATCCTTCTATTCCTAACCCTCGTGGCATTACGCCCCTCATCATGGCCACGATCAGAGACTTTCTACCTGCTGTTAAATACCTGATTGAAGAACAAAAGGTCAATGAACGTGTGGAATCGGAAGATGGATTGAACGCCCTAGACTACGCAATTTTATACGGTTTCTACGTTAATGCCCAGTATCTGAGTGGACGGAAAATGGTGGAGATTAAGGGTGCATAGTTCTACGAGTCCTACAGCAGGAAGTATAGGACAAGGTTCGTCAACTATAAGGTCATGATCTTGCATCTGTAGAAAGAGATGCCAGAGGAAAGTCTACCCGATAACTTCCTAGAGCCAGTTAGTAACCATTTTATTTCTAAGTAATGATTGCGGGTATTGCTTTGAGAAAGTCGAATACGAAACCCCGTGATTGACCCCCGCGAGACGTGGAACGAAATGGTCACCCGCATCGTCAAGTTCGAGCAGCCCCCAATTGTCGATAGGTCCGAACTGCCCAATGACATGCTTCCAGAAAACAGGGGTCTGTGGAGCCGCACACGCACCCGGATTGAGTTGGGTAAGAGTGAGTACGATTCCTTGCCCAGTCGCAGCAGGAAGATCAGGAACTAAACGCCGACTGAACAGGATGTGAACAGTGATTCTTGATTAGCTTTATTGAGTGAGTGTCAATTAATAACTTAAATACCCAATTGCCAATTATTATCAAGTAGCATGCTGTTCCGAGGGTTCCTTGCTGATGATCTCCAGCACCTGTTCCACCATTTCTTGGAACTCCTCGCGCGATAGTTTACCGTCGCCGTTTTTGTCCATTTCACGCAGCAGGTCTGCCACATCGTCGGAGGACGGTTCTTCCAGGGACAGTCCGCGGGTGATGTGTTTGAGGCTTTACTCCAGTTCCCCTCTGTTAAGGAAGCCGGACTTATCGGTATCGACTTTGGTGAAGGCCTCTGCCATGATTTTGCGGAGATAGAGTTTATCGTTGATTAGGTGTTAGTAGGCACTTTTGGGCATGTCGGGGACGAGTTTTGGGGGCATTGATTGGTTACTATTATTGAGAGCTTAGGCCTATATTGATTCGCAACCTTATGTATTATATACCTCTCACGCTCCCAAGCCAAAGATTAAAATTATAACCTCATTTTCTCCTCTCAAACATCTATACCTACGATGTCGGAAAATCCAAGCGAGCCAAATAGTAATATGCCTACGGAAAGTACTAAACCTCGGTTCTCTGACGAGGACTTGGAGGTCCGCGAGCAGATCAAGAAGCGAGACTACGAATACATTGATAGGATGAAGAAGTAGATGCAGGCCGAAGAAGCTGAGCTCCGCTCATATTTTGACCAGTCCAAAAAAAAAGTCTCAGAAGACCCCACTATGCGTAGAAAAGAGCGTTACTAAGAAAAGATCAGCACCTTTAACGAAACATTCAAGAATTTCCGAATCTTCAACGTCTACGACACTTTTTGGAACTACCAACCCGACACACCCGAAGAGATCGAAACTCTCAACCTGTGCAGAAGAGTACCACACTCCCACATCCACACCAACTTCATTATAAGCCATGTAGCACATAACAAAGAATCTATTCTGGAGTAGTCTAGCTGGCCTGACCGTCACCAGCATAACCTCCTACCGCAATCGAGTCTACTTGGGTTACCCGATGATTGGGTTCGGAGTGTTTGTGGGGCTGGTGGGCGGAGGCATGTTCGGGCTGATCCGATCGACGGAGTACGTGCTGAAGAGTCTGAGCGACTTGGGTCCCGAATACGCATTGGGAAGACTAGTGAACCAGGAAATCTAAGAGTACCGACTGGATAAAAACAAGAAACTGGGGGAATGAGTATGGAAGAATGCACTGTATATAGATGGATACATAAAGATGGTGAATTTATGAGTCTGCAAGGGAATTGTCTGTTCACTCCAGCAGCAAATTTTTAAGCCTGGGGTTGAAGTTGATTTTCTACTCACTTCTAGCTTCAGTGTTTTGCTATGCGACTTCAACACCTGCGGCGACGTTACTTGGTACTTTTAAGGCAGCTGCACTGTTGCTACTGTTAGATTGGGAGTTGACACGTTTCCATTTGCTGATCTGAGGAGGAGGACCCAGACCATCGGCCGCACTGCTGGGGGCGACTGGAATTGTTGGTTTCTTCAGCACTTCCTCCTGCTGTCTCTTCCTGAGCTCAGCGTAGGATCCGTAGTTCTGTTGTTGTTTATTCGAGGTCTGGGTGTTTTCTTTCTGGTTGGGCTGGGGAACAGGGGAAGTCGAGGTGCGTCGCTCAGATACTTATTTAGATTGGAAATTGTTCTTTCTTTTGTCTAACAGTTCCAGCGAATCCTCAGGCAAATCATCCTCGTCGATTTGATGGTTAGTTGGTCGATGGGCTGCTTTACTCAACTGGTCCCGCAGACTCTCCAAATCAATATCCTTGTTTTGGGAGATGACCTTCGCGAGATTTAATACTTGCTTAAGCAAATCATCGGGACTTCCCAGAGGGTTTATGAAGGATTCCTTCGAGAGTCCAGACACTGCGACATTTTGGTTTTTAGAGTTGCCCGATTCATTTCGATTGATGGAGTAGCCGTCCCCTTTATTATTGAACTGTGGGGTGTCTTGCTAGTTTTCCGAAAGGGAGTAGTTGAAGATTTCATCACTTTCTTGCGACACATTTTTGGAAGACTTCCTAGGGTCGTTGACCTGTTTACCACCACCAATTCGCACCTCCTTATATTTTTGCACCTAGAGCTGCTTTAGGGTGTTTTCCTTCTTAATTAGCAGCTCGTCGATGCGATACAGAGAGAGCTCGAGTTGCTCTTGCGTGAAGTTATTCCTCAAAGCCTGCGAAGCCTCCTCACCCTTCAGCAGCTGGTCTGTCGTGAGGTAACCAGTTCTTATGTCATGCTTGGCCTCCACTGTCCGTATTTTCTATTTGTTGCAAATGTGGAACTCTTTGATCTATAGCTGTAGTTCCCGCTCTTTCTTGTTAATCTCCATTAAATCATCCTTGATGTACTCTTATATGTCCAGCATATCGTCTTGAGTGCATGCCGTCATTGGTTTCGGAGGCTGTGTCTTGTTGGGCACTTGCTGGGATAGACGCGTCTTGAACTTTAGAATTGTGTTGCTCGGGGGTTTCGGAGGTGCTATTAACGGTGCAGTTGTGGAAGCAACGGCAGGTTTTTTGTCTTGGCTTCTGTTTCGAGTCCCGCTCGACTGAGGTTTGGTTTCATAGACAGGCGTGGGACGCACAGCCATATCCGATGTCTTCGGCTTGCTGAACTTGGGGGGCTCTTGTATCGGAGAGTCCTGCTTCTCGGGCTGAGTATTCGCTACAATTTTTTCGGGGGTCTTTCTGACGACCTTATAATTTTTATCTCTGCTTGGGATTGGTTTTTCTTGATAGGTATTGTTGCTGGTGGACTCCTGGATGATGATATTTTCGGGTATAGTTTCTAGCTATTGGACCCTTGACTGCCCCTCACTCTTCTATTTTTATTTTTCCCTGATGAGCTTTTCGTTCATTTCCTTGAGAATTTGCGACCTCTTGAAGCTACGTTTGCTTGGATTCTAGCTGGTGGTCGTGCAGTTCGAAAATAGCTCCTCTGCCTACTAGATATTATCAGCCCATCCCATCAGCCCAGCCTTTTTCTCCTCCTCCTTTGTGTAACTCATTACTGGCTTCTCCTCTTTCTTTGATATGGGTTTATTATTAGTCTGCTGGACAGCTTGTTGCGGTGCTTTTTTAAATGCCTTATCCCAGAAATCGGATTGATCCCCCACGGACTCGTATCCTATCAGATCCTCGAGTTCAGCCGCTTCAGGCTCTTTGACTCGCGATCCCAACTTGCTCGTATTCTTGTTAGTTTGAGCATTGGACTGATTGTCTCTGACGAATACGCTGGAGGCCATCATGTTTTTGAACTCCTTTTCGAATAGTTGCTGCTCGCCCTTCTTCGCCATGTATTTGCTATTGACTAGAGACCCCCCATCTAGATTGAGGCTATCCAATAGTCTCGACTGCAGCATCTTTTCGCCCTGATTTTGGTCCCACTCTTCTGCGAATCCCTCCATGAGTTCGAGTTGCTTCTTGCCTTCTTGATAAAACTTCTTTATCCTTTCCATGTCTTTGGTGGCCTGGATGTCGAGATCGAGTGCTTGGAGCTGGTTGTCGTCGTCTGCCTTTCTAGCACTGTTATCGTTACTATTGTAGTTTGAAACATTATTGTTGCTCTGCGTATTCTTGGTTTTCCATTTAGAGACTCCTTTGGGCTCTTCTACGAACTGCTGCTCAATCCGCTTTTTAGCTTAGTACTTATCATACAAAGTGGGGGCGGGTTTTTGGCAAGCCGATAGTTTATTTGTGTTGCTGCGCAGATACTTCAGATATGCCTCCTCCTTGTCTTTCTTGCGCTTGAGCAACATTTCCTCCTCGATCCTGCGCTTTTGTTATTCCTCTTACTTGGCTCGTCGTTCCTTTTATCTGCAGGGGTAGTAGGATGAATAAACTAAGCGAGTACTTTCTGCGTCGGAGATTGTCTGCGATGATCTGCTTGCGTCGCTCCTCGTTCTCATTGTACTTGTTCTTGATGTCTTCCTTACGTTTGGCCTCCTCGTACTTCTCTGCGAGCCCCTTGGAGTTGTTCTGGGTGGAGTTGGACTTTTGGGAGTACCCGCTGGTGCCTCTCGAGTTGTTAGACCAGTTGGACATTGTCTGAATGTGCAAACGAATACAAAATATACAACGATTCTTAGTGATCCAATGTTTGTTTTTTCATAAATTCTGTCGTCACACACTCAGCTCCGAAATCAGTCCAACCATTCACAGTTTTATTGGTTTGTCCGCATGTAGATCGATTATCAAGAGAAAAACCACGAGGCGCTGCCTATTGGCGACTGTTCGCGCGCCGCTAATCCCTCTGAGCCCATCAACCTACCCCACATAACCCTTATATCACACGACCCTGCCAGCTAACATATGGAGTTACAGGGTAATGACTTTGAAGAAAATCCTCAAAAACTCAGCACAAGTCGAGAAAATGCCCCGTAAACGGCTCTCAATGATCTTCACCCCCAGGCCGAGGATGGTCCACTAGTCTCTGCCAACGCTCTAGCACAAGAGCCTAAAACAAACTAGTCTCTCTTACCCATCCTTCTGAATGTGATTTCGCTACTGCTCCTGTTGACTTTCTTCATTTTCATCGCTTTGAAGGTAGACTTGAGACCTATTGGGAGGCATGGCAAATCGTACTCCTTCAGTAGCTCTTAAGGCAAAACTACAGTTATTTAGTACTATTCTAACAAGAAACAATACTACTTCACCAACACTATTTCTCATGGTTCGACCTTGAAATGTCTCCAAGAGAAAATGACTCCCTATGGCACTGTCGTCAAGGTCTGCGAAAAAACAGGCCTACAAATAATAGTCGACATCCTCACTCTTTTTGCCGGAATAACTACTACAACTAATGAGTCTAGCCTTCTCCGGGACTCAATGGATGTTATTTCTTCCCGCGAAGACATCCAGGCGGCCAACAGGATGCTCACCTAAAACAGTGCTAACTTAGCTTCTAGTTCCAATATACTGAACACCTCAACTCTAGCACCTGCACGAACTACCATACAGCTGCTGAGCAGCAACCTGATGACTTACTACTTCAATCATACGACCAATTCCTTCGAATCTATGGATCTGTACATGAACCGTCGATTGCTGGGCAATAAGAGTGTCCTCTGGACGAATGAGGTTATTGAGTCCGCAGTCCGCAATTTGACCAAGTAAATTGTGTACGCAGTCTCAGGACTAAAGAGAATCTTGCCAATATTTGACATGAATTTATGCGAAGGCTCATCCGATAAAGACTGCTAAACAGACCCAGTCAGGTTCAGGTCCCTGGAAAACCCTAGACTCAACCTACAGCTAGCAAAGGGCCAAGTGACATCGCCGAGCCATCTGGAGATCACTTAGAAATGCTACGTCTAACCAAAGCGCAACACCAAGGAGTTTCTATTTAAATGTCCCCATCAAAGTAGCAAGAAAGGGGAACCTGGTGAGATATCGATTCTATACACAGTCCCAAAAGACTCTTGAAGGTCTCCTCGATTCATACAATTAATGATGCAGTCCTTTAGTATCGTGGTTAGATCTATGGAGAAACTGTAGGTATTATGCAACAGTTAGAACTGATCACTTAGATAAAAGTTTTGTGGTCTCGTTGCCCACGCTCAGCAGGAGCTTTTTAGTACCGTCGCTGAGTTTCTGCAGAGTTTTTTCGGACTCTGTAATGATGCGGTCATACTCGCGTAAGGCCTCGTTCTTTTATTTGATGAGGTCGTCGAGGTGGGTTTTCTCCTTCTTCATCTTGGACAGTTCATTCGTCATCATTTCAATTTCCCTGCGGTCGATGAGGAGTTCGTTCATGACTATGGATCGTTCGTCTCGGAGTCTGGTGAGGGAAACCTTGAGTTATGCGAGATTATTGTCTTCCTCCATTGGGTTGATTTCTATCGAGTTATAATTGATTACGTTGAGGCTCCCTGTCAATCTTTGGAAAAGGGAATAGCAATCAGAGATTTATCAGGAAGACCACTTAAATTATATTAACAACATAAGCTAACCAAAGAATACCTTCTCAGAACCAGAACATGAGCGAAGCCTCCAGTTCCTTCGGCAACAAGATCAAGTACAAGGTCGTCCTCCTTGGCGATCAGTCCGTCGGCAAGTCCTGCATCATCGAAAAGTACATCAACGATAAGTTTGACGACAACTCCAGCGTACCTCCTACCTAGAAAACTCTCCAATAACCACATCTTCAAGCACTCCCCAGCCTACAGTTGGCATCGACTTCCTCGTCAAGAGCATCAACTATAAGAACAAGGCGTACCGGTTGCAACTGTGGGACACGGCGGGTCAGTAGCGATTCCGATCCCTGATTCCTACCTATCTCAAAGACTCCAACTGCGCAGTTATCGTGTACGATGTGACAAATAAAGCATCCTTTATGAATGCTGAGAAATGGCTGGAGATGTATAGATAGTACAAATCTGTCAAACACCCCGCTATCCTCGTAGCTAACAAGATCGATGTCCACCACAGGTACACAGCCAGTCCCAAACCATCAACAACTGTCTTTTATAATGGATACAGAATTGTGAGTCGCAGCGAAGGAGAGGCGCAGGCCAAACTATTCAAGGTTTAGTATATGGAGGTGTCTGCGAAGACCGGCAAGAACCTGTAGAAGCTTTTCGAACACGCTATAGACATGATTAGCAGCAAAGCCGCTATCGAAGTGGAAGAGATTCTAGAAGAACCCGGAGTGTCTGGGTTCGGAATGAACAACAACGATAACAATCGCGCTGACAAAACCACCACCCTGTCCAACAATAATATCAAAGCAGGAAATCTACAATCGATGCCACCGTCTCTACCGTTAACAGCGACGCGCCAAACCAAGAAAAAGGGGTGCTGTGAAAGCGGGTGAGGCTACACTGGGGTGGAGAAGACCCCGCATCACAAATTGACTAGGCAGGAATTCGTCTTGAGTTAATTTTTCTAAGGAAAAGGGAGAGCTGATAGTTACAGGCTTTGATGTGAATAGGGTACGCATAGTCAGTTCTGAAGGGTTCTTATTCTAAAAGTATATCGCATATTGGCTCTAACACTTCATTAATATCAAGATTATCAGAAGAACTACATTTTATTAGCTTGTGTAAATTTATAAACCTTTCATGACCAATCATCGATCTGAACTTAGAAGATAGTCGAATAGACTCATTCCCTCCAGTTTGCCCTGTGTACGAGCTTCACAGTATGCTTTGATCATGTTGGCTATCTGACCTCTGGTCTTCGTGCAGATGCTCCCAACTATCTTCTAGAAGTCTTCGTCTTTCTTTCCTTCGCCCCAGTTCACAAATATCATCTTTTCCTACTCAGCCAAGCTTGCCGCCAAGTACTGCAGCACAAACTTCAATTAGACATCGCCTGCAAATGCCCCACACCCCCATTTACCTGTTACGAGTCTTTTTCTCAGATGCCCATTAGTTTTTTAATTAGTCCTCTCGTAGCTAAAGCCAACATAGGCCTTGTGCAGTTCTCTTAATACCATTGGCCATAAGTATTGGGTGCCTGGTTTGAAGCATGAGAAATCTAAGGCATCGATAGCGATCATGGTAGTGTTGTTGGTTGAGACCTTTCGAAAAGGTCCCTTATACTTGAAGGTGGTCGAGTACCCCTCGTGCTGGGAATATTGGGAGAAGTTATGGACAATGACTGCTTCACTATCCAAAAGAGGAGGACAAATTAATGAAGAGATCAGCAATTCCGGATGCGTAATGAACAAGATTTCCTCTTGCACACTTCCGTTGTGCAGCACCCCACCTCCTAAAGACATGTTTGCGAAGTCGACAATGGCCTCATCCTTGAAATGCTCCACGCCTTTGTTGGTGATTTACACATGGGGATGCTTGTCGGTATGGGGGAGCATTGAGGCTTAATTCAAAGCTTTCTAAGTCCATCGAGTGGGTAAATAGTGCCTTTCATATGTAATGATCTAATCCCAGCCGCAGCTACCTGGGGCTTCATGCCGTCTGATTGACTCTAGGAAGTACCCAACCATGCAATTAAGTTTCTCCAGCCTGACTTGAGGTCGTTTGGGATCAACCGAACTGTAGAGATACGAAAAATCACCCATGCTTAGATTCTGTGCAGGCATAATGAGGAAGAACATGCAGCTGAGGATGTAGAAAACT
This sequence comes from Lepidurus packardi, assembly GCA_023053545.1. NCBI lineage: Eukaryota > Metazoa > Arthropoda > Branchiopoda > Notostraca > Triopsidae > Lepidurus > Lepidurus packardi. The sequence continues at coordinate 49,138 of JAKZAN010000175.1, forward strand.
TGCTTCCGGGTGAGCTTAGTCTCCGATATCGATCTCTCATATCCAGTTTTTGTTTCATGAAAGGGGGTGAGAATATCGCAGACAGGCATTTCAGTCGTCAGGACAGTGTTAGCCATGAAAGGTACTGCCAAGCCCCAGAATTCATTGGTATCCTCCACCTTTTCTAGGTGTTCAATGTGTGTTGCAGTGTATTTTTTGCCCAACCGTTGCTCAAGTCGATCGCGAATAAACTTAATCGTCAATTTTTTAGTAATGGTGTTCTTTGACTGTTCCCCAAGCTCAGAAAGTTTGCCTCGAATACTCGATTCGTAGTCGGGGAGATCCTGAGCCAGTAGAAGGGTACTGATGAATTCTTGATCATCGGAGGAGTCGGGGGCATTGAAGGATTCATCGATTTCAGAGTTCTACCGAGATAAGACTTACTCTGTTCGTTCAGAGTTTTAACGCGATTGTTCATCCCTCCTTCTTGAGGGGGGTTTATCTCTGCTTCTGGACCTTGGCCTGCCTTTGGATGGGGTGGACGAGGGAACGCGGGATGAGTTTTGATTTGGGCGGTTTATTTACTTCATGTTACAGATGAGATTTCGAGTATAGATTAGGGACAAATGATAAGAATGGGTGAGAAACTAATCTGATGGTTTCGGGGACTTTGGCTGGCAGTGTTTAAAACCATAAAGTTAATAGTTTCAATAGAGCCCTTCTATAATTAATGGAGTGAAGATAGCTATCGGTGTGGCTACTACTAGGTCGCTTCTTGATTGAACGTTCAAAATCGCCTGTCACTATATTGCTAACTGATTTTCATCAAAAATACGCAGAACATTCTATAGACATCTACCTGTTCCCTACTCCTTCTCCTTCAGATACTATGTCTATCCGAGAAGCTGACACCCCGTCCTAATTGGCTACCCTCTGTATTCAGTGACTATTTTTCCACTGCATAATCCTTCATACTGCTATTCCGTACTAATCTCCTCTCTATCCCTGGCTGAGCTGCCACTAGATTAAACCTATCCCATCAAACCTAAACTAACATTTACCGAACCCCCATAAAATTATCCTACTCTTCGTTGTAACTCCGCACACCAACTCCTCCCAAGCCTATCCCCTTTTAACTCTCTTTATCAAACAATGAAGGATTGCCATTTCAAACTCCCTCAGTCCCTCTCTTCTAACAAGATTCCAACTCGAATACCCCGTAGTGTACGAATTCCTCTACTCCAACCTTCTCGAAAACTCACAACGTCTATCTCTTCTAAGACTCTTATAAAAAATAGTTTGACCAACAAGACGACGATGAACCAATGCTTAAACTGTGAGTCTCTTTAGCTTGCCACCCGAGGGAATAAGTTGCCGACCGACATTCTAGTGTCTTTAGAAGAGGATAGCAGGTGTGGAATGAGAGATAGTGTATAAATAGAGGATGAGAATTTCTAATGTGAACACAGACTGAGTAACAATTCGAACATTCGAATTAAAATTAAACCAAACAATCAAAATCGTCTCATCAGCCCGCCTCCCTAAAAGAAGGAAAACCAGGAAACATCTAACTTTTTCTTGTCTAAGTCTTCTTAGCTCGGAAAAGCTCTCGATTAGTCCCTTCCAGAAAATGATATCGATGATCCACGAAACCCACTTAAACTCCTTCCTTTCCGCAGTCAAAAGACTAACAAATAAAAAATAAAAAATCGCATCACTTCTTCAGTCTACTATGACGAATATGGATTCTTCCAGCCAACAGCCTGCTTCAAAAGACAGCACTACATAGAGAAACCTGATTCCGACAATCTTTCCGATCTGCAGCAACAAATAGATCAGTTGAGAAAGGACCAATACATCTTCGAGGAGCGTCTGGAGGATTAAATTATGAGCATCAGACTAGACATCATCAGACGCAGTGAGAAGGAGATTTAGATTTACCGAGAGATTGAATAAATGAAAGTCATTCTCGATGAGGACCTGTCTAGAAACAAGATGCGTGCCTTAAAGACATTAGTCAAGCAGAAAACTTGTTGGCCTGCATTGCAGAAACAAACTCAACCTTATGCGACACCTGTGACTCCAATGCTGAAAGGAAACACGGAACCTTCTATACTTAATGTGAGGCGAGAACTCACATTGAATCACCAAAGAGCACAAAAGGCATCAGTAACAGAAAGAACGCCAACGAGGAAGGTTTACCCTTTGCGAATGGGATCGTGCGAGAGTCTATCACACAGAGCACTTAATTTCAAGAGCCGAACTGATGGCAG